>VZRH01001001.1:576752-600102 GCA_013397555.1 Urocynchramus pylzowi | reverse complement strand
ACCCCCCTCCCCCCCCCGCTCCCCCCGCCGCTTCATTTCAAACACTTGAGGAAGAAGCTCACGGTAGCCCTTGGATTTAGCAGACATTGCACAGCGGCCGCAAGCGCTGACTGCATCCCCGCGGCCTCTGTCCCGCTCGAGGCCGCCACCCGCCCGCGCGAGGGGAAAGCCGGTGCCGGGGGGGTCAGGGGCGAGCGGGGTGCGGGCGGGGGNTGGCACACGCCGTCGTACCTTAAACACCTCCAGGGACGGGGAATCCACCGTCTCCCTGGGCAGTCCTTAGCCCAGTCCATGCTCTTGCAAGCGGCTGAGTCATTCCGAACCGTTGTGCCCTAGCACAAGAAGCTGGCCGTACAATTGTGGAAACCTGACAGACCCGAGCATCTAGCGATGAGAGACATAATCCCCCCATCTTCCTCACACAGCTGGTGACCATGAAGCATCTAGTTAGTGATTGTAAAATCAGTGAGGAGCAGGCATCAGCTAAGGACTGCAATAAGTTGAATCATGTATAGAGGAAGATACTTCAGTGTAATCCATCTGTTCAATAACGGAAGGTGCATAGAAGTAATGAGATTAAGTTAATTCTGGTTCACTAGATAGATGCTTCCCAAGCATCTGCTTTATTTAGTGCTCTTCTAGGATGTTGTAAGGCCCCAAAAATGTTGCTCAAGGAGTGCAGGCAGTCTACTCAGTCTCTTACACATGCTGGTAAGCGCCATACATAACAAGAACAGGGACACTGCCAGCTTGTAGTTGAACTGAGCACCTCAGGTGCCCTGGAGCCCAGGGCGGTGGGAGAAGCCTGACAGCAGAGGCATGGCAGGATGAGCTGATGCACCAAGGGGATGTGCTGATGCACTGAGGGGATGTGCAGGGCACCGAGGGGCTGTGCTGATGCACCGAGGGGATGTGCTGATGCACCGAGGGGATGTGCTGATGCACCGAGGGGCTGTGCTGATGCACTGAGGGGCTGTGCTGATGCACTGAGGGGATGTGCTGATGCACCGAGGGGCCGTGCTGATGCACTGAGGGGCTGTGCTGATGCACTGAGGGGCTGTGCAGGACACCTCGCACCCACAGAGCTCCCGTCTGACACAGCTGATGCGTTCCAGTGCCTGAAGCATGCTGGCAGGGCATAGCTGCTCATAGGAAACACTACAAACCCAAATTATTCTAAGGCATGGGCAGACTTTAGCTGGTGCCTTGCAGGCCCACAGGCCTGCAAGGCCCAGGTGTTCTTTTTTCTGGTGCTGCATGTGGTCATAGCTTACTCTCTCAGGCTGTACAGGGGTGCTTGCCTTTTCCTATTCTTCAAGTTTCCCCTTTGAGGCTATGCATTGTTTCAAAACAGGATTTGTCACAAGCTGAAGGAAGCCACCTCTTCAAAATCGGTGCAGTATATTTCATATCTATATGTCAACATCAGCATCTCAAACAGATAAATAAACACAGTGTATTATGAGCAAGTACTTGATATGCTAGGACTTGGTCCAGAACCCACTGAAATAAGTTTGATATTTTTCTGCTAGGCATTTAAATAAAACTGTTGTGCAGGCAAAAAAAAAAAAATCAATATGAAGTCTAACCTCTATTAATTGTCTGACATGCTGTATCACATTCCCAAATCAGTGTGAAAAAGCCAGATAGAGGGTTGATGTTGAAACCTTCTCTCCCCTCTCCAAGCTGTGAGCAGGTAAGGAACACCTAGTTTGCAGCCTCCTTGGCAGCAGAGCAAGCGATGGGCTCTTACCCAGGCTCCTGGAGGGCTGGGCTGAGCTGAGCTGGGCCACAGCAGGGAATAATGGCATGGGCTGGGATGGGCAGGTGTGCCAGGGACAGAGTTTTCATTGTTCACCTTGGCCACAGGGCTTGTCTTTGCCCCCAGTCCTGAGCACTGCCTGGCAGTGCAAGGGAAACAGTGCTCAGGAAAGGCCAGGAGGGAGGCTTGGGGCTGCTAATGCCTTCACTTCCAGAGCCACCGAGGCCCTGGCTAGAGGACAAGGACAAGGACATCTGAAGGACCTGTGGGCCATGCAAGAACCTGTGGCCAGGCTGTGCAATGGGGAGGGCTCAGACAGAGCCTCCAGGGCTCCCCCAGGAAAGGTCAGGGCATGCTGGGTGAGCCATAGGGAGAGCTGCCATCCCTGGCCCCTGAGAAGAGCTGCAGACACCAAACCCAGAAGCAGAGCAGGGGAAAAGCCCCTGTGGAGGGCTCACCCAGCAAAAAGCAGTGGAAAGAAATGTACAGGGATGTGGTGCTGTGGGAATAACAGCAACCGAGCTGTCCCAAAGAGACGGTGCCGATTCCACAGCGGCTAAGAGAGGGCCACTCTCTCACCAAGCCCACCTGGAAACTAGCACCTCCCTGCACATGGACAGCCAAAAAGCAAACAAAGATCAAAGTTTCTACCTCTCAAACCTCAACGAAACTTCACAGTCCCCCTCCGAAAGGTTCGCATGTTCCACAGACTCTAACAGACTAATAACATGTGCTAAGGATAAAAGTATTGAAGGAGTGTCACACAAGGGTTACAAAATTGACAACAGTCTAAGAAGTTGTCCCAGATTGCAAGGCATTATGTATTCTGTTTGCCATCTGTTAGAGGTGTGGCAGTTATCTTCTGTTAATTGGGCAGTTTTCTTTATCTCTTCCACAAACCAATCCTCCCTCCAGGAGGTATCTGCTGTTAATGGGCCATTGACTGACACTGCATGACTGATAAAAATTACAGCATCCCATTGTGAGATGCTCCGCCCAGAGGGAGGAACCAAGCATTCCTAACTGGATATAATTTGAGATTTTGGGACACCAGAACAGCCTTTCCACTGGATTCCCAGAGGAACAGCTGCCTTTTTCACTGGATCTTCAGAGAAAGGCTACACCCTTCTACAGGATCACTGCTCTAACAGAACCACCCCTGACACTCCAGGAGGACTGCAGCCACCATTCCAATTGGACTGCTACCAACACCCTGACCAACCGGGTGTCAGGTCATATTCTGACTCTGTCAGTGTTGTTTTGTATTACTGCATGGTTTATTTCTTTTTTTAAAATTTTCTTCCCTAATAAAGAACTGTTATTCCTGCTCCCATATCTTTGCCTGAGAGCCCCCCTTAATTTCAAATGTATAACAATTTGAAGGGAGGGAGTTTACAGTTGCCAGTTCAGGGGACTCTCCTGCCTTCCTTAGCAGACACCTGTCTTTTCAAACCAAGACAGAAGCATGTCCTAGAACTCACAGTACAATATTTATTATTGTTGTTTATGCTAGCTAAAACAAAAATTAATAAGCCTCTGATAACTGAGTCTCCGACAGTTACTAAGAAAATATTACACTTCTGTCTCAGACATGGGCTACATTGCATTAAAGAGATCCTAGAACACCTAGAACGTATTTTAGTAAGTTTTCTCATTGTACTTCTACTTGTAATGTATCTAGATTGACCTGGAAGATTCAAAGAATATAATTGTCCTAACATTCTAGATCCACTAAAGCATACATAGAACATTAATTTAGAAATATCCTAAGCAAATTTAAGTCGCAAAATTCTTTTTAACTGAGAATTTGCCACCTGTCATCATTTAAAAAAACCCAAAAACCTAAAAGTCATCTGTTAATATTGTTTGCACTGTTGCCATATTAACTAGAAAATTTAAATACCTATATTTCTTCAATCATTCATAAGTTGTTAATGTTAAAAATTCTTTGCATTAGATATTAACACAAGGTTGTTTTTTAAAAAAATATAAAATACAGAAAATCTTCAAGAAAAATATATTTGTATACAAACTTTACAAAAGTTAAACCCTTTTTTCTTAGAGATAAATGAGAAAGCCTCATCTGGAAGAGGTTCCTTCAAGTCCTCATAGTGAAAAAGAGACCCCCTTCAGCAACCCCCTACCTTATTAATACTGTTCAAAGTCCATGTTTTGTTCCTATTTTTAATTTTTAATACAAAGAAAAGAAGGGGGAAAAGGTTGGGTAAACATACACTCCCTCCTCCCCTTTTAAGTCTTAGGTAGTNGTTTTTTTTTCTCCTTTTTTTTTTTTTTTTTTTTTTTTTTTTTTTTTTAATTTTAGTTTAATTGCTGTGTCTCTAGGTTTCTGAGACTTTCCATTTTTAAGATACTAAGAGACTTTCCAGATCAGAAGATTTGCCCTAGCCACACTGAAGTGCTGGATGTAGTAAAAAGCCCCAAACATCAGAAGTGAAAAAGCAAAACAAAAAAAGCCCCTGCTCATCAGATAGAGCAAAGAAAAAAAATTGATTTAGACTCTGCTTCTACAGCACAATAATCCTATGATACTCAGCTGCCTAAACCTATGATAAATGTCTTTCAATGGACACTGGAATATGCTGGATATGTCTGCTTATCCTGATGTCCCCTCAACAAACATCACAAAGACCTATCCCATGGAAATCCAGGACTCTTGAAGTGTCAGCTCATATAAGGACTTGATTTGTTTACAAATTATGTTTCCTGTTTACAAACTGTTTTTCTGTTTACAGATTGTTTCCTGTAGTAGTTGGGTTTTTCTCTACGGTATAAATGGTTTAAAAGTTAAGCAGTTTCTTGGTCTTAGAGACAAGTTGTAACCTGTAAGCATTAAGCCTGTGTGACCAGCGCTAACCTGAGCCCTTGCCTGGCAGTGAATGCTGCAGCTGCAGTGCAAATCAGACCCATGCTGTCTTCTGTTTGCAAAGGGACCTTGCAGACGGGTGACAGAGAGCAGATCACAAAGAAGGAATTCACAAGGAAAGGAGGGCGAGACGCTGCCACGTACCACAGCACAAGCTGGCTAGTACTGAGGGAATTTCCCCGCCCCTGGGCTGGCGGGCAGGGGCCTCGCCCAGTCACGCCTCTCCCGGGCTGCAGGCGCTCCACTGGCCAGGACCTGAAGGGGCGGTGGGATCAGGCCAATGGAAGTATCCAGACCGGGCTTTTCAAATGCCCTTCATGGGGAAGGGCTGGACTACAAACTCGCTCTGGTGCCGCATGAAGATCTGGGTGAGTGGTCTCTTTGTCTCCAGCCCACCTCCTCCCCCCCAGCTAATGTGTCCAGCAGCCTTTGGAAGATTCTGGAAGGCTCTGTGCGGTTGTGGCAGTTGCCGCAGCAGTTGCTGCTGCAGTTGGAGGCTGCGCTCCCAGCCCGGCGCCTGCGCTCTGGCTGCACTGGTAACTAAACCTCGTCCCCTTGTTCCATTCCTCCAGCCCACACTGCCTGTTCTGCTGACACCCCCGCTTGACCCCAAACCGGGAGCCCAAACGTGGCCCCACCGGCACCACTGTGGGGTCGAAGCTGATGGGAAAACGGAGGGTGTTGTACAGCAGGGCCTGGAACCCAGGGAGAGAGCCTTGCTGACTCTGGAGGGCCCTACGCCTCCCACTCTCAGAGCCTGGGGGACATCCAGGAAATTGTCACCCTGTGCATGGCCTCTGCTCAGGATATGGTTGGGCCTTCACTTTTGGTCACCATCAGAGGCAGGGACTGGGCTAGAAGGACCCTTTTACATGTGCATGACACATTTTTATCAAAAATAAGGAAATGTGAAATATGAATTTTACTCTGCTCTTAAAGCTCTTTGCTGTCTTCATCTCTGGTGAAGATAGGGCAATGGTGAGCCACAGTCATAAAAATGAGATTGGGAGACCACTTCAGATGGAAAAGATTGATATCCATGAAATTGAAGTAATAGGGAAATCTGTGCTGCTTGGCTCCTAAGTGTGAAATCCTGCTTGGCAGGCTGCAACTTTTAAGGTGGAAGGAGAAAGAAGGATTTTGTTCCGATTTTTTGTGTGTAAATAAGGACATTTTAAGGCATGTAAATATAGTCATTCTTTTTTCAGTTTTATCGGGAACCTTGAGACCCATGACACAAGGGTTAATATCTTAAACTCAAGGACTGACAAAATGACACAACCAAGGTCAGTACTGTACATTAAGATGTGCACTCTAAGGTACAGTACATTAATCATCAGAGTTGGAGACTATATTAGATGAGCTCCATCACTACATCAATCAATTCAGAGCTTTCTCAGTTGAGCTATGACTTCTGAGAATCAGAGATTTTCTCTTCTGCAGTGATATTTGCCTCTTTTTCAGCTGGTTTCACAGTTAACCAGGATTTTTCTAGCTCAAAAATATAAACTTTTTTTTTTTTTTTTTAATTTTTAGTTCAATTGCTGTGTGTCTATGTTTCTGAGACTTTCCATTTTTTAAGATGCTAAGAGACTTTCTGGAGCAGAAGATTGGCCCTAGCTTTATCACACTGTAGTGCTGGATGTAGTAGAAACCCCCTAACATCAGAAGTGAAAAAGCAGAACAAAAAAAAACCTGCTCATCAGATAAAGCAAAGAAAAAATTTTGATTTAGAGTCTGCTTCTACAGAAGGCCTCACCCCTCCTATATGTACAACTGATTATTCAAATAACTTGCTGACAATTGATACAATTATTTCTAATCATTCTTGATTAGAGTCCTAGAACTGGGTGATTACATCTTGATGTGTGCATCATGAATGCTGGAGATATGGCCTAGATGAGGAGGAAATGTCATTTTATTTTTCAGTTTATTAATTTTTACTAGATAAAGGGACTCAGAAAATTTAATTTTCATGATCCTAAACAGAGGCTCGCTGACCTTGTCTTTACTACATTTCTTTTTGTAAGTTAAGTAGTAGAACCTCTTCAGTTATGGAGGTAAAACTCACTGTGGTTTTTAATGTTTAGGAAGGCTAAAAAACAACTTAGAGTTGTGTGATTGACATGCAAGTAATATGAGTGTGTATGTTTCCTTTCTACAAAATCAAGTCTGTAGTGATGAGTAGGTTATTCCTAGGAGAATATAACCATTGGAGAAGCAGCAATTAATTCAAATTAATTTGTTAATTTATCTCAAATTTACAAAGGATACAAATTTAAATTTAATTTTTCCTTCTCCTGTACATTCAACTATGTTTTTATGATTGTTTAGCATTTTACAATTTCACTGGTGCTTAGAAGATTGTAGCATGTATCAGATAAACATCTGAACTTGTTTTTTTGGATTTTCTTACATCTTTATGAAAAGCCATTAAAAGCTACTAGGTCTGATTCTGCAACAGCAGAGTAGTGTAGGCTGGGGTTGACTGCTGAAGTCAAAGCATTCTGCAAGCAAAGTACAAAACTGATTGTAAAGGCCTTTGGTTAAGACCATTTTTATTAATAATGTGCCTTGATTTCAATGGTGTTATGTCTAAGAAGATTGTGTCTTTGACATGAGGGAGTGCTACATCTAAACAAAATAGATCCTGGCCACCAGCAGCTTGCAGTATTGGGTAAATTCCTGTGGAAGCAAGCAGAAACTCACTGCCAACTTAAGTCAAGATTGGAAGTATGTGACAGCAAATTGCTATTGCAGAAAAATTCTCCTGGCTGGATGAGCTGTAGTTAATACTTACATGACAAATATGTTTCTGTTTATTAATTTTCTCTGAGGTAATGAAGAAAAATCTCCATGTGCATTTACAAACATGTAATCACATGTTAATTTCTGTCCACTTTTATTGTTAGCATGTCAGGCTGCACAAGTGAAGCCCTTCAGAAAAGAGATGAAAATAGATGAGACCTGCTGAAACTCCTTTTGCATTCTCTTTCCTCCAGAAGCCTTTCCAACGTGTACAACTGCCCCTTCACAAAGCTCATCTGTCTAAACAGAACCCATTGAGTCAGACCACAGCTCTCATTAGGAGGTGGATACCAGGGCTACCTCTGCCCTGCTGGGAGAAGGTCAGCAAATGAGCAGCAACAAAGATGTCAACATGCTAGAAAATAGTGTCATGACCTCTGCTGGCAGAGGAAAGTTCTCAAGCGACTTTAAGGCTCAAAGTAATGAGAACTTGGCTGCAAAGCACTCTCTGCAAAGAGGTTTCTCACTAAGTCATGCTAACCAAGAAGACAAAGTACCTGCTTCTAAAATCTCTGATCCTCTTAAAGTTACTGAAGAACCTCAGGCACAGATTTTAAAACCTGATCTAGAGATACCACATCAAGCCAAAGTCACTTCAATACCACTGTCTTTTTTCCCATCTAAGCTACAGCAACTCCTTGTAGCTGCAGCAAGAAGGGCCTCTGAAGCAAGGCAAACTACAGAAACACAATCTGTAATTTACATATGGCCAGTAATAAAGATGCAAGAAAGTTCCATATCCTTCTGGCACAATTTTTTAAAGCCTTTAATACCAAGCAGCCCAGACTTAACAAGACACTGTTCTAGTCCTGATGTAGCTGAAGATGAGAAATGTTCCCAAATAACCCCAGTGAAAGAGCTTGCTCAAGAAGAGCCAGATGGAAAGACAGCAAGATTCTGTCCTCTTATTGTAAAGTCATCTAACAGTGCTGTTTCAGAAATTTTAAAGTCACTCACCAATATCAAGAATAAGGATTATATGTTAACACTTTCATCTGTTAATTCTATTGGAGAGCAACCAGAAATTCCTCTCTTTAAGGGAAATGCTCTAATGATCTACAATCATCAAGTCTACCTTCTGTATGTAATGAGGCATGAAGACCTGGCAGCAGAAATGAAAATATCTGGCCACCATATGTTGTTTATGAAGACCATTGTTTGGCTCATTACGTGTCGTTCTGTCCGTAAACTAACATTCCAAGATTCACATCCACTGCTGTTGAGAGAGGACGCTGAGAAACAGAACAGAAAATGTCTTACAGCCTGTGCTACCCCCACAGCCCAAAAGAAGACATCAAAAGAAATACATTTCTCTTCCCACAAGAGGACTACAATCTCTCAGCCTGAGAACTGCTCCCATCTTGCTGGGAAAAGGCAGCAGGTGGTAACCCATGATGATCAGGTGAGCATCTGTGTATGAACAGTAAATTTCTCTCCTGTTAGGCATAGCTGAACACAAAGTGCAGTATTCAGAATATTGATAACAGGCTGTGCAAAATGAGTGATCTGGTTTTTTTCAACTTTTCTGGGGAAGCTAAAAAGAATTCCAGTAGATATAATCACTATAGAGGAAATCAAATTAAGGCTTGCAGGCCTATAAGACTTCACTGTTTTAAAAAAAATATAATTACATAATGCTGAGAAAAAAATACATCTTGAGTTATACCAAGATTTTTCTAGTGTTTGAACAGAACAAAAGCATCGTGGTCCATTGCTATTTAGAGAACAGTAGGGCAAAACTTAATATAATAGCAAGATATTTCCCAAGGGAGAAGGTTGGGTTTCTGAAAACAGGTGATGAATGCCATCATGATAATTTTTTGAAGTAACAATGGAAGAATAGAGAAGGGCTGGCATGCAAGATCCCTCCTGAATTAGATTATTCTGGCAAAGCCACATGCCCAAGGTGTGTGACACTGTAGAAAAAAAACCTGTGAAAACAAACTGGGGTGGGAAGAAAATGACTACTCAACACTCATTTCCTGATAGTTAAGTTCTACTCTTTCCCATTTCAGTTCCTCAACAAGACTGCATTCCCATCCAAAGAAGACTTGCAAAAAAGAAATTATGAAAAAGCACATTGGGATAAAGACAAGGAAATAAGAAAGAAATGTGGTCTTGTTAAAGGTGAAAGAGTTGTTCTCAACAGGCTAAGTGCCTCTGAGCTTAGGAAGTTGACTGCCAAACCTTCTGCAGTTAAAAAGAAAGGTAACCATTATGACAGAGAACTGAGGGAAGTGCCACACATACATACCTCTCTGTACACAAATATGGAAGATACTTCACCTTGAAGTATTTATTATACAGCATTAGTACAAATTTCAAAATTTTACCCCATAACATAAAATATTTTCTGTTAGAGAACCTCACCACAGCTACTTCTGAAATGCCAGGATCTGGTGCTTCCCCTCCCTCCCCTCACTCCCAGGACTTTCTCCAAAAACTGCAGATGAAATACCAGCTACTGCTGAAGTCTTTTCTGACTCTGCCTTCTCTTTGGCACTCATACAGCTGCAATGGAAAGTAGAAAAAGTGCCTGCTGACCTCTTACTGATAGCAAGGGTTTGAAGTCTGTCTGTGCCAACATGTGTCTTGTAGGCAGAAACAGGAAGCTCTTCCTACCTGTGCTGGGCTCTTTCTGGTTTGAGCATTGCTCTTCATTTCAAGTAAGGTGCCAGAAGCACAAGCCATGTGATTATAGTCATTGACCTGCTTTTGGGAAAGTCTTGCCCTATGGCTTTGCTTAGAGGTATTATTTGGCAGTTTTGCCTGGTTTCATCAGAGCCTCTGGGAATAGAGGAGCCTCTGGTGTTTGCTTTCTCTAATCCCTGACATTTTCAAACTTTCAGTTCAGATTCACCTCTTGTGTCCATTTTGTATTTTTCTACACAAAGCTCTTAAGATTTTTTTCAGCAATTAGACTGGGCATAAATTTCCAGAGCCATGTATCATTTCAGTATACCTATTTTCAAGTTGTTGCTGATAAACTAATGATCAATAATAAATCAGCATTTCTCCTTAATCTGTTTATTATCTCATATCCAGCACTAACCTTCCATTTCTGTCAACTGGATTTTAAGCCATCATCACCCAGCCTTTCCAAGATCTTTGAGAATGGTCTGTTTTTGTTGTCTCTGAATGGGAGCATCATTGGTGTACCCTCAGCATTCATGAAAATATACGATATCTTCTTGTGAAATATTTCAAGGTCAGGTAAAAAAAACTCTCAAAATAATATATTAAAAAAACCACAGGTACAACTCCTGGATTAAGGGGTTTTTTTACCTTTGTGCCAGTACTCAAATGAAAGTAAAAAAATTAGTATTGGCTGTCATTTCTCCAAAAATTTCCTTTCCAGTAAATATGCCAATGCAGACCCTTAGGATAATCGAATTTTTATGGTGTTTCTCCATTTATACATGTTATAATTTTGCAACATGTGTTCCAGAAATTAAATAAGATCAAATACCTAGCAAAATGTTTAATTTTTGGCTGTTTTATACAAATGCTTCCACTTGCTGACTGCTATTGAGAAGCTTCAGTTACACCAGTGTTATTAGTAGATCTCATTAACCTGAACTGTAATTGTGATTGTTTTTCAATATATTCTGCTGCCATGTCTTTTCCTTTGCAGATTTCATTCATTTTATTACATTCTGTCATTTCACACAGACTTTGTTCTTTGCATGTAGAGTCATTCAAGTAATAAAATGATGTTCTTAGAATCTTCTCTAAGCTCCTCATTTTTATCTTGCTCTGGTTTCTTTCATGAAAACTGAGCTCTCATAGAGGTCGTGACAATGGGATTAACCTACATTTGATGAGTCTTGATGGAGGACCTTTCAAATCCAAGTGCCCCAGGCTAAAGGGAACACCTGTACAAAATGTTTTGTTTTATATGCAAGACTTGATTTACAAGAATAATAATAGCTATTATCAAAGGAACTGGAATATCCAGGAAAAGATGCATCATATTCCAACATGGAATGAAATGGAAGAATAATTGGTAAGGATATAATTGAATACATAATACATCTACTATTCAATAAATAAACAATAGTTAGTATTGAAAGAGCGAAGAGGTTGATGGAGCAAAAGAAGAGTGGTAAGTAGGTTATCCAGAGGGCAAGAGAATGACAGATGATCCCAAAAGATTGTGGAAGGTGCAGATAGGGGAGTAAGAATTATAAGGTATCATGAACAGCACATACAAATGATTATTCAGAAATTACAATGTAACACAGAACCAATGCTTGAATTATTTCCCTGATTTTGGTATTCCATATGATTATTAATTCTAGCAGATGGTAGTGTGCTTCATCAAAATCCTTCAGCTTCAGCTCCCATTGCCAAAATGCATAGGAGCACGTACCTTTGTTGGGAGCTCTAATAAGCATCCTGAGGGTCCTTCACTTTCAGTCACATGATGATAAAGTTGCTGAACCTACCACCCATTGCAGCTTCTGAGTTCCCCCTTTTGGCCAGGGGCCAAGCTGCTTCCACCTCCTCCCCTGCTGTGTGGAAGGCCTCTGTCCTCTCCCACAAGAGCCACCCTCACTACTTTGCAGGAGCCTCATGCTCTAAGAATGGCTGCTATGAATGTGGGAAAAAACAGGTGAAAAATCTATTGCCTGTGTTACATGTGATGTGAGAGTGATAGACCTAACCTTTGCTCCTGGCCTATATATTTTATAGATTTACAACCATAGATTTGTTGATTTGAAAACCTATCTAGACTTTGACAGAGTAAATTCCCTTCCAACTACAGTAGTCAAATTATTCGTTTCTGGAACTATATGTAACACCATCTGTTAAAATCTAGTCTGATTTATCCAGTTATTTGAGAAAGAAACAGTGTTAGGAAACACATTAGGAATTTAAATGTAGGTAATTCCCTTCTGAGCTTCTCGTTAGATCAATCATTATAATCCACTAGCTTTATATACAGAAACTCCAAAGTGAAGAAGCACAAGTGTCCTGAGTTTAGATAAGAGGATGAAGTCATCCAAGCTAGAAGAGAGGACAGCCAGGAAAGGGGGTTTCCTGCTAACTGGAAACTTCATTTTTTCAGAATTTGGTTTCAGTCTGAATTAGATGAAATCTTTTTATCCTTCCCAGTTTTCCAGTCAGCAGGAAGCTGCTCAGACACTGGAACAGCTCAGCTAAGCTCCCTCTGTTACCAGCAGTGAAGACAGGTATCAGCATCACTGAAGGCTGGGGCTTTCCAGACTCCCTGCTCCTTGGCCAGCCTCCCAGGGGATGGCTGTGGGGTTACTTCANAGGTATCAGCATCACTGAAGGCTGGGGCTTTCCAGACTCCCTGACTCCTTAGCCAGCCTCCCAAGGGATTCTGGACATTCAGCAAAAGTTCACCAAGGGCAATACATTTTAGTCTAAAATATGGACTCCATCAAACAAAATTTGTTCCATGAGGAAATTTTAAACCTAATCTTTTCATCTGGAAGCTCTGTGTAAGGCACCAATTTTCATAACACAAAGGAGAAAGGCGGTGGGTACAGAACCATTTGTGCAGTCGTGATAGCACTAAGAACAATGGGAATTGCAGTTTCAATTTATGGAAACTCCCACAACATACTTGAGTGTCGGGAATATTTTTCTGGTCTCTCTTAAAGTGTGATGTTTTGAGAGTGGCTGAGCTTCAGCTGGCTGCACTCCAAAACCACTGTCCCATATGAGAGAGTGCCCAAAGACATCTTTCTGTTTCTTTTGCCCCTTACAAACACAACAAACTTCTCCACTGCTCAGGATGGAAACCATGGCAAGGTCTTAATTTTGTACAGGGCATGTTTTGCACCCAGCACAAAGAGGAGTCTTTAGCACTCAGCTGACACTAACAGTGAGAAAATACCAGTAATACCACCCCCCCATGAATTAAAACCATTATCAACATATAAAATTCTGTAACAGGTGGTTATTCAGCTATATTATTTTGGAGATATAAGGGATTTTTTTTTGTTTAATTAGCAGTCCAGCTCTGGGGAGAGCTGGGTAAGAATATTACTCGTAGGTATGAGATTGAGGTCTAGCAGATTGCTGACTTTGAAACAAGGGAAAATTTAAAGTATTTGTAATCTTGACAGAGGTATTCAGAAATTTTACAAGATGATACTTCTAGTACTTTTAGATTTTCCAGTGCACTCCAGAAAGGGACAACTACCCTGCTGGGCGATTATCCTAAATAAACCATACCTGAGCCTTGGGCTGCAGCACATACATCCTGGATTGTTTGAACTTGCATCTGATATTCTGTATTGTGCAAAAAATGTTCTATGTCTCATAAAGACCTTCATGTAGGAAGACCTCTTACAGCCCTACTTTCTACTGCCATCTGGTAAAAAAATATTAGTCACTGCATGCTTTAAACCCAAATAATTCTGGAACACATTCACATTTTATTCATATCTTTCTGGAAGTTCAACGACTCCAGGGAATAAACTCCCAGCCTCTAAATGATTTTCTGCCTATCAGGCAAACACAATCATCCCCTGTAAATTTGCACAGAGCCAGAGGCTGACTGAAGTTTTTTGAGTTTTCATTATGGTCTGTTGCAGTGTGGTTAAAGTGAGAAAACATCTTATATGAAAAACTCCATCTTCTCTCTCTGCAGACTTGCTTCTCATGTGCCTGAGTCAGTGCTGATTGTGGAAACCACAACCTCCCGTCTTCTTTTTTTTTAAATAACCCTGAAAGGCCAATCAAACAGTACACAAAACTCTTATATCTTGGACACTCAAATTTAGAAAACAGGAACAACAACTTGTACCTAAATCAACAGTCTTATCTGGAAGCTGCAAAAGAGCAGGGCAAGCTGCATAAAGGCAGGTCACTTCTTGTTGCTTAATTTGATCATCCAGGGTAAAAAAATATTTGGTTTCAACTGTTATTTCTGAGAATAAAATCAGTGTTTTGTTTTCATACTGCAGGAACATTTCTAAAGATGAGTAGTGTGTCAGACTGGGTGAACAAGGGATGATTGTCCTTTTCTTTAGTACCAGAATGAAGGATCATTGGATTAAACTACTAACAACCAGAAGGTTCAGAATAAACAAATGGAGGTGGTTCCTCATGCCACGTGTAGCTAAGTTGTAGGAATCACTGCTAGTAGGCTTTTGCAAATACTTAAGTTTATACCAGCATGAATTAAAAATGCTATTGGACAGAGCCATAGAAAGATGTCTGAGGGTATTAACTGCTGTCCCTGGCTCGGGAAATTATTGCACTTCAAATGGCAGAGGGTGTGTTGTAGCACTAGGGTGGACAAGTAAAATGTCTCATATGCTCCCTTAGACATTTTAGTAATGTTAGGACAAAAAAGTTTGGGTCAGATCAAAGGTCCATTTAGCCCCATAGTGTGTTCTCAAATTTGGTCAGTAGTGAAGGCACAGTTCAAAGGCAGTGCTGGCTACAGGTGGCCACTGATACTGGCCACTGTCACAAACTGGAAGGCGACTGCACTGAGACGTTGGTGATGCTGCATGAAGATCACTGCTGCCACCAGCAAGAGACCTGAGGCAGAGGAGGGAGAGAGACACCAACGTGGCATCTGCACTGAAGGGACTGCAGGTCGGCACAAGTCATAACATGCAACTGTATCTTTTAATGGAGAAATTAACTTCTCAAGATCATTCTTCTAGAGAATATTCATAGGATATCCTCAATTCTGAGCATAGTAAATAATAATATACACTTATTTCTCTTTGGATTTCAAGAGATTAATCATATTCCAAATGGGGACAAAGTAGTGCTTCAAGCTAATCACTGCACTAAGTACAAATGAGAAATCTGGCACCTCTTTTTTGTAGGTATTGTTGAAGATCCCATCAGAAGTGAAAGAGGCTCCAAAGGCACCCTGGTTGACTGTGACACAGCTAGGAAGTTAATCCAGAGTCTCAGAGTTCAGTTTTCATGTAAGGCAAACCCTTCTCATGGTAATTCTTCACTGATAGACATAAGTAACATTTTATAAGGATCACTGCCTGGTGTCAGAATGCTATAGCCAGCTCACAGTGGGCTGGAACTGGCCCAGGTCAGTTTCCTGTACTTGCAGTTATGGGAAACTAAAAAAAAAAAAAAAGAGCCATAGAAAAGTGGCAAGATGGCCAGGTCAATGGAGTTTAGTGGTAAGAATATCTTCTTCACCAGTTACCAAATTGCACTGCACTGGAGGTTGTGTTGGCCTGAGAGAGGGAAGGCAGTTTCATGTATCAGTATCCTCACCAGTGGGACTTAATGTGCATAGGACATGGATCCTGTTCAGGTAAAAACAAACTTCAAAAGATGTTCTGCTTGAACAAAATCTCTCCTAAAAAGAGATTTAAGTCTTCATGGAATAAGAGGAACCAGTCTGGGCAGTTGGCTGCCTAGCTTTTCTTCTGTGAGTCCATTGCAAGTAATTCTTGATTAGCAATTCTCTCACCCCACTTCCTCTTTGTGACATTACCATGCTAGACACTAACTCACCACTCTGGAGATGTATGTTAGAGAGTCAAAATGTCTACTCATCTTTAGGCAGTTTGCCACCATCTGTCACCAAGCCCATTTCAGAGACAACTGCAGAAAGTTGGATCAGAAAGTAGATTTAAAACCACATTACACATGGGAAAAAAATGCTATCCAGGAAACCTTTTTACAGGTCTAAATTATAAATCATTCCTTGGAAGAATTTTTATTTTGGAGAAGTGTTTGGTGAGATGCTGCATTTGACCACAGACAGCTGGGCTGTTTAATCATTTAGTATAATTTACTTCCATAGCAACTTATTTAATCCACTGTGTGTATCTGACTTCATATCGTGGGTGGAAAAGAAGAAATAACATACATACATATATATAGATGGATAGATATACCTATATATCTATCATATAGATATATGTATCTGTGTGCATAAGGACGTTCTTAGAATTATATATAATAATACATATTTATATATACAAGTATGCACACAAAAAATCTGCAATGTCTGATGTGATTAGAGCTTCTCATCTTACAATAAAGAAAATACAAGAACAGAATTAACTCAGGTCACAAGGGAAACTAAAATTTCAAGGGCAAGAAGAGTTGTTAGGTTAATAAAACATTTATTTTCAGATTTTGCACTTAACAGTTGCATGGAGTCAATAAGGGATGGAGAAAAGAGTGAGTCTGAGTAATTTGGTTTGATTTTCCACCAAAAAATGGGGAAAAGAGTGAGTCTGAGTAATTTGGTTTGATTTTCCACAGTAAAAAGTGACAGAAATGAATGCTTCAGCTGTGCAAAGTTAACTTGGTTTCCCAATAAGCTCTTAGTGATACATGGAAATACACTTCAGTGTTTCTATTTCAGGGTAATATTCAACATAATTCAGTGTAGCAAGACACTGTTCACACAGATAGATGTAAGAAAGCCAGTATATGAGGAACTAATGGAAAAAGGAAAAGCCGTTTGAAGGAGAGAATACTATAAACTCAGAAAAGCACCTGATTAAATATTTAAGGATTTATTGAAACAGAATAATGGGGGCAACTCTTGATTTGCTGTCTAAAAGCTTAATGTGTTCTTCTGCAGTGTGATCACAGCCTTCTTGGAGTTGTCTGGTTTGAATGAAAACCCCCAGCCTGGAAGCAGAGATAGTTTCAGACAGGAACACATCTTAGTGCTGAGCCCAAGAGACTTAGGTAGCAGCATAAAACATCCATCATGCTGGTGCAAACAGCCAAGTGTGCATGTGAGGGGAGAGGATTTCCATTTGTCAGCAGGGTCCGTGGACCTAACACTTCCCCACAGCCACTTGTGGGCAACTCCAGTGGCTCCCTCTGGACCATTATTTTCTAAGTGTGGTTCAACCTTGTGTATGAGAGGTCCTCTTTAAAACTAGAGGAAAATTTACACTTGGTGCTTGTCCTTTATTAAAAATGATGCTACTTGGGCACAGTAGAAACTAAAGTGACACTATCCCAGGCATTTGCTCCAAAGGTCTTCATCACAGACAAACTGATATGAGATACTGACAACATGAAGGATCCATATCAGAAACCTAGCATTGAGTGACCCAGATACCAGTACTCTGAGTCATTTGATCCTTATGTATGGGCTCCCTGAGGGTACCAAGAGCCACTCAATATTCCACAATTGCTAGTTACCACATCTACCCTGTTTATGTATGTCTTTTTATAGGATGAGAATTTCATCAGATCTCAGATCTGCTTTACCTGATCTTTAATTTAAAACAAGGGGAAAAATCCTCTTCAGCAGTATTTCCCATGCAGGATTCTTATTGTTCTGGGAGTCTCCCTTACAAACATTGAGGTGTCAGGGCAAAGGCCATTCTCTGGTGCTGGCAGACACTGTAAGGCCAGACTCACCAACAGCAGCAGTTGCAGATCTATTCCTGACCTCAGCTCTTGTTGGCTGCACTGTGAAACTGGCATTGCATTGCTTCTCAAGACACTGTTTGAAAGAGGATAGGGAACCTGAAAGCACACAGGTAGTGAAAGTCACCTGCTTTCCAAATGTGAGAGTTTCTCTCCCCCATTCTCCACTGGCCATACACAGCACCTAAGAAAACAGAGCTCTGGACCTCATCATCCCCAATTAGACTCCTGAAGCAGACAATTTTGAGTATCTGCTAATGTACACGTTTGGGCTACGATTTGCAGTAATCCCATATCAGTCCATAGCACTTGTCAGCATTTTTATATCCAATAAATTGTTTGCATTTCTCCAGAGCCTCGTTCATAGCACATGAGTATGAGCTGAGCTGTGCAATGCATTTGTTATGCAGCCAAGTATGTGATATGGCTCAGGGGCTTGGCCAGCCTCCCAGGACTTGTTTAAGATCACAGAAGTAGAGTAGGTGGCTCAGTAGAGCCACTAAGAATAGTTATCTGGGGGTCCCACTTTGAAAATAGCTGAGCAACATCCCTCTCTTTTACATACATGAATCTTGGCATTTTTCCTTACAACTTAGAAAATTCCCTAAAAACAGATTTCTGAAACAAAGTAACAGTCTTGACACTGTAGAGAAGAAATTTAATCTTTCCTTTATACTTAGACTTTTTTTTCTATAGTGTTTGGATTTGGACCTGTCTAAGCCTGAAAATTTTTCTGCTGAAATCATTTAAAAGGGACATAAAGTCCTGAGAGCCACAGTTTCTGAGTACCTAAATGGGGGTACCTTAAGGGTTCAGATTTTCATTAAGGACAGAACAATTTCCCAGTAGAGATCAGGCCTCTTACACATCTACCTGAGAAAAGATGTATCCAAGGAGTCCCAGTCACTCTTGGAAACTCTGGCACTGCTTTCCTGATGAAGATTTCAACCCTGACAGAGAGCTTGACTCTCTTGAACCTTCTGTCAGAAGGATCAAACAACAAAGCTGCCAGCTTCACAGCGACATGTTGAAGTTATTTTTAAAACCCTCTACTGTCTGTCAGTTATAACACCCTTTTTGAAGGCAAAAATAGAAGCCAGTTTCCAGTATCTACAAACCAAACCCCAAGGGATACTTTTGGCATTGTCTGACACATTCTTGGAAGCCTCAACAGGGAGGCCAGGAAAAGTCTGGACATAAAGCCAAAGACATCCTATCTGAAAAGAACTGAACTACACTGGACAAAATACTTTAATGCCCTATGTGGAAGAAAAACCACTTCAAACAGTATTATGATCATATTTGGACAAAGAGTAAGTTTTATATCTATATTTGCAGAGCAAGTGATGCTGTTACTTCTCACCAAGGCACCAGCATCAAGATGTGTACTCATAGTAGGAGCATTACTAAAACCAGCAAACCAGAGTGCAAATGTTCTACCAAGTCAAACGACAGACACGAGATAAGAAAGAAATTGTGTCCCATAATTCCAGTCCACAAGAAGAACACTGCTTTAATTTCTCAAGGAGATGATCAAGGAAATTGTCTAGTAACAACAACATCAATTCTGTTTTTTCTGTAAACAGAAAGCATAAAACATTGCATCTCATTAATGGCAACAAGAGAGCAGATGATAGGAAAGGAAGATCCAATAAGGTTTTTCTCTTTTTAACATTTGCCTAGCTCTTGAGTTCAGCCCCTGTAGGGCAAAAAGCCAGTGAACCACTGGTACAGCAGGAAACAGAAACTCAAAGATGTACTTGCAGGGACCTTGACAAACAGGTTGCCAGCTCACACCAGCTTTTCTCAAAAAGAGTCACTGATTAATTTTTGGCTTTACGTTCTAGCCAGAATCACCAATTTGAATAAACCTTGCTGAAGAATACTGAGAATTTAGGTCTCAAATTCTTGTAAAATATAAAATGCTAAACCAGGAGCACTTACATGTGAAAGAACTGAAACACTACTGAGGATACCCTACTAGCGCTCAGCTCTTTCAATATGGTTGAAAATGTAACTAATTAATATTGAGATCAATTTAAAAAATCTTGAAATGAAAGATAGAGCACTCGAGAAAAGTACAACTGGTGCACTTGAATCCAAATACTAGCAGAAAGAAACTATTCCATCACAATGAGCTGAACACCAGGCATACAGGTAAAGATAAGAGAGAATTATTGAGTCCAACTGAAGTTTCTTTTGCAGAAGAGAATTTTGAGATCAAAATCACAAGCTCTGGTACAAAACAGTCATGTCATCTCTGGTTTAAAAGTAACATAAATAATTTCTAATCCTTGTGGCTGTACCAAAAAATCATCAGAGTTATGATCTAGGTTCAATATAAGGGTTAAAAAAATCAAGAGACAAAGAAAAAGAGCCAAAAGTACTCATAAACCCCAGCCAATCAACTGAGAAATACCACTGCTGACCTTTGGACTTATCTCAGCATTTTGAGATAAGTTTATAATCTGAGTCTTATTAGTGGGTGAGTTTGGACCAAAATCAGAGATACAGTACTAAGCAACCCCGTAAACATAATAATACTCAGGCTAGCTTTTTGGTATAAAGACTTATGAATTCAGAAATTTAGTTACTGGCACACAATTGCTTCAGGCTTATCCACAAGACTGGGCTTGCTCCTGGTCACAGGAGGAGATATAAACAGATTCAGAGTTGTAAGAAGAGAATAAGGAAGCAAAGGATTCCCCATCTGTAACTACCTGTGCTCAGGAAGCGTGCAAATATTTAGGACAGCTCTTTTAAAATCCATTAAATTGGTTGGCTGAGCCTGACTGCTTGAGGGCTCTTCAAAACCTCCTGACTATTTTCACTTACAGCCTCATGGTTCACTTACAACTCTCATGGAAACATGTATTTAAGATAACTATGCATAATACTGTAGAACTTCACAAGCTTTTGCAGTGCGACAAATAAGCCCTCATTTTGCCAAGCCACATTTTCCCACTAAGAACATCATGCTGCAGTTTCTCTTCCCATTCAGTTAGGTTGCTTAAATAAATAAATCTCAGTTCCTCTAGCACTTAATCATTCATATTTAAATTGTTAGTCCACAGATAACTTGAGCCTTACCTCCACAGTCACTCACAGATCCAGATGAAAGCAGTGCAAGTCTCACAACGCTTGCAAAAAGTAGATGCCCGCTTTTGGCTAAGTTGTTGAGTCCCTGGGACACACTGTAGTGTTTGAGAGCGCTTGCAGAGCAGATCACCTCAATATGGGGACAGTGGACACATGAGAATTCAGCTACACAGCTGTAGACCTTGGGCTTTGGAAGAGGCTGTGAATGTGGCAATGAAACTGGACTAGATAAGATAGGGGACTCTGAGTTTGTGCTTTAATGTTTGGGCACTTTCAGGATGCCTGTAAGTGTTGGCTTTGGACATTCAAGCAGGTAGAAATAGAATAATAATTCCCTTTCATCCTTCCATTTCTGTATCAATAGGATCCTCTGAGTATTCCATTCTCTACACAAAATTGCTCTATCCATTCATTAATTATGTGCATGCAAGAAGAACTTCCAAGGCAAAGGATGTAAGAAGGAATAGATTCCACATTTAGGTCTGAAACTGGGTATTTCACTGCAGAAGCAAGTGTAGGTGCTATGCAGACACATTAGACATCCCATTCCCTCTACCTCCAGAAAATGTGACACATTTACATTGTTAATTAGTACATGCTAACTAAAGTCTGGGGCTTTTCTCACTCTTAGCTCTTGCAGACATTAGAGCCATAACTGATCACCAGGCTTGCTGGGAATTCAACTTCTCTGGCTCACCTTCTTATCAGGTATTCACTTTCCTCTCTAGATGCTGCCATAGGAGCTTATGAACATGAAAAGAAACCACCTCTCCCTGAGAGCAGGGCTTCTGATAGCTGGGTGGAGCCACACGTTTGAACTTCATCTGCAGTGAGAGGTGACACAGGAAGCAGAGCACTGCTGTAGCAGGTTCCCTCTTCTCTACACAAAGTGGATCACAGATCTTTCTACTGAATCTACTGGGCAGAAACCAGACCGAGGGTGTGGAAGAACCGATACACTTCCTGAACAGCTTTGGAAAGCCCCATGCTTGACCACAGTTCCAAAGAAACGCTCCGTGGTCTCCACACATCTTCCTGTCTCCTACAGGCTTTGTTCTTGTGCTATCCATGCTGTTCCTTTACCCTTCAAATTATTCCTCTTTTCCTTCATCTTCTTAAATACAACTCACTGTACTGAGTTATGGCACTGTGTCAATTCTGTGGCACACGTCCTCCTTCACTCAGGCTCCCTCAGTCTGCCACCTCACCTCCACTCAAAAGACCTTAAGTTAGACCCAGCTACTCAAGCCAAACCCTGGGCTTAGCTACCCTGATGCAAAGATCAAATCATAGGGATGAGCTGTACCCAAACCATTCCAGCATAGACTCAAGGACTTTGTCACAGTTCAGAGCTCTTGCTTCTGAGTCCCTCAAACCCAAGGGTCTACTCTGCACAATAAAATTTGTGCTGCCACGTGGGGGAGCTTGTGCTGCGGCTAATGCTCATCCCTCCCGGATCTAGAGAAAAAACAGCTCAGCAGCATTAAGGACTGCAGCCACTGGAAACTCTGTTCTGGAGAGGCTGGTTGAAAAACCTGACATATGTGATAGTGCACACACACTTTAATAAAGATGTTCCTTTTCAAAATTATCTTGGCTGACAGACTTTGCCATAGCTTATAAACTGTAACTCATTAAAATTTGCAAATTCCAGTTGCCCTCAGCCTGGTAAAAGAATAGAATTTAAATTGGAAGAGACCTGTAAGATCCTCGAGTCCATCCATTAACTAGCACTGTCAAATCCACCAGTAAACCATGTCCCTAAGTGCCACATCAACCAGATCATGATCACAATGATAGATCAAATAAAATGAAAATTCATACATTTTAAAGGAATAAGTAAAGCAAACAAGTAATGAGGATCAGTTCCAGAGCCCCACTGAAATGTTTTATAAACACAACCACCAGACTGGAGTCAACTTTACTCCTTGCTGAGCCATGTTCCTCTGCAAAGCCATCTTGGCAGCTGAAGCAGACGCAGATGAACCAGCAGTCCAAAAGGCAAGGAACCTGTCTGATCATATTTACCAAATAGATGGACTTGGAAGTCTGCTTGAAACCCCTTAAAATCACAACTGTGCCTCAGAGACAAAACCAGAGGTAAAACTTTTCTCCCAAGTCATTCAGAAAATAAGCAGTCTGGTAGCCTGAGGAGATGAAAAATGACAGGGGTGGGTGCTTGGTTTTTTGAGTGAGGGTGGGTTTTTTTGGTTTTGTTTTTTGGAGTTTTTCGTGCACGTGGGGTAGGTTGTCTCGTTCTCTGTTAAAACCAAAGAAATCGTTCGAAAGCGGTACGAAGAAGGCTGGCCATGTGCAAAGGGAAGACAGCTGGGGGCAGTCCAGCCTTGAGCTGCACCCCTGAACCACCGGGCAGGGTAGTCAAAGACCGCTCACGAAGCATCGCTCAGTCCCGTCGGCAGAACACC
>VZRH01001001.1:538847-576710 GCA_013397555.1 Urocynchramus pylzowi | reverse complement strand
CAGCCGGATCGGCCCTTCAAGCTCAGGAAGAGTCTCGGTAGGGGCGCCGGGGCGCGGAGGGGTGTGCGGGTCGGAGGGGCTGCCCGCACACCTAACGCTTCTCTTCTCTCTGCCCCGCAGCCACCCGGCGGGAAGAAGTAGCAGGGATCCGAGCCAAGTTCCCGACAAAAATCCCGGTAAATCTCTGGCTTGTTAATTGTCGCTGTTTAAGGAAAGAAGCGTGTGAGGGGAGGGAAAGAGGTAAAGATATTTTAGGTTTTGCTAAGTGTGACTCTAATTAAAACAGGTAATTGTTGAGAGATATCATAAAGAGAAGTACCTTCCTCTCTTGGACAAAACCAAGTTTCTGGTTCCCGAGGAGCTGACCATGGCACAGTTCATAACCATCATCAGGTGGGTAGTGGATACTAGTGGGTTGGAGCTGCACCTGGGCTTGGCTGCTGTTCCCCAAGAAGGTATTTCCTAGTGTGCTGCTGGGGACATTTTGCTTCCTTTGGTGGGTAGGAGAATAAAGGTGTTAGTAATGTAAAGGCTTCCCTCTCTTGCAAGTGCTTGAAGACAATCAACAGATGTTTTCACAGGTGTACTATTGGGAAAAATGCAGTCTTTTTTTGGGTTCGTAGTCTTCTCCCTTCTCCCTAACTGTAGTGAAAAAAGACTATATAAGACTCTTGTTCTGCTCTCTCCCTGCCTCGTGGACCGGGTATTGGGTCTCTGTGATCTTGTTCTGCTTATGATTGTCACTGCCTTGCTCTCTTACTGCACCTAGCTGAATTTGCTCAAGTTCAAAGCAGCTCTTGAATGTGAGTGAAATGAAATGTGCTGCTAATTGTTCTTTATGAAACATTACAGCAAAGAAGTCACCCAAAATATTCAGTGGTATTTTCTGACAAAATGTGAAAGCTATGTTTTCCAGCACACTTTTTAAAGTATAGAAAAGATCTTTCTAGATTGTAACTTCTGTAAAAGATGCTTTTGGCTCTAGGACAACTTAGATCATAATCCTTGCATGTAATGTCTCTGAAAAGGACTTGGTTTTGAAGGTAGACTTTATAGTAAGTGTAACAAACTGGAGCTGGAATACTTTACCAAATCTGCACTTACGGAAGTTTTTGGTTTCTTTTCACACTTTTCCCTGGTAACTGGGAACTCCAAGCCCATGCTCAGTTGTACCTTTGGTGTAGCCATCTAAACCTTTCCTCAGAGCACAGGCCTTTGAGCTTCCAGTTAACTTCCTGCTAATGGAGACATTAAAGCACATAATAACTTTATACAGCATTTCTTGCACCTACTTCATGCAACTGTTCTGCTTAATGTATGTCATGGACTGAAGTTGAAACCATATTTAACTTGCCAATGTTTAATTCTCTTTCTCTCCTCTCTTTTTCAATTAGAAGCAGGATGGCTCTGACAGCTACACAAGCTTTCTACCTGCTGGTGAACAACAAAAGCCTAGCCAGTATGTCCTTGACAATGGCAGAAGTGTACAGGGATTACAAAGATGAAGATGGCTTTGTGTATATGACCTATGCTTCCCAGGAGATGTTTGGATGCGTATTACCCGCTGCCCAAGGGAAAACTATGGAATGCTTTCAGAAAATCTAAGATTGGGTTCATATGCTGCAGCAAAGCAGTTTGCTCTGAATCATGCTTGTGACATGAACCTCAGAGATGCTCCTTCCAGTGTGAGCTCTTGAGCTCTGTAGTGGGAGTTATGGCCCAAAAGCTGGCAGGACCAGCTTAAGACAGAAATGGTGGTGCACTTTCCCTAGATAATAATTTGGATATATATTTTTATATTTGAAGACACTATGGGTTAGGTTTTTCTTCTTTTGAACTGCACTTCCACTGCTTTGCAATATCAGTCTTTGTTGTGAAACTGATTTTTAAGGTTTCCTGAAAGCCTAAGTCTAAGAGAAAAATAAAGAACCTTTTAAGTATTGAGTTGAATGTTATTTTTAATCTGGGGAAAGACTGTAAAAATTTGTCTAGGAGAAGATCCTATAATAATTCTGGGAGTTTGAATTCTGGGAATCAATGCCTTTTAAATGAAACATTGCTTGCACAGCTAGTCTAAATTTTTGAATGAAATATCGAAGTTTAAGTTGTGCCACCCATGAGCAAAACCATAGCTACAAAAGGTTCATTAAGGTAGGTATCTGGGCTGTGAGATTAAGTAATAGTGCCAGAGCAGTGTTCAGTTTAACGCCTGAGTAAACTGTCTGCTGTTACAGAAAACACTGTCTGTGGTATGGATAACTATTTGTTTAAATAAGCAACCTGATTGCTAGTCAGCATAACTGAAATGCAGATAGCAGGACTTGAAGGGTAATCAAGTTTCAAGAGTTATTTTCTTGCTGCTGAATTTTGCTAGCATGGTTACTCTAGATACTGTCATATCCATCCCCTACAGGCAGCTGCTTGTCAGGTACCCAGAAGGACTTCAGTGGGCCTTCTCTCAACAGTAGAGCCAAGACATGTACCTTGTGATTAAGACATATTCCAGTGTTTCTGGAAAATGTTGAAAATATCAGAAATACCGTGTAGTAAAATGTTGGTTCATCTTAATGTACAGGCTTGGTTCCTATAAACATGTATTAAAGGAACACTTGACATGAGCCTTATTCTGAAGTATAGCTCAAGCTGTCTTCCCTGTATGTGAGGAATGTATTGGAAAGCTGGAAATGCTCTGATCATGCATGATCAACTAAAAACACCAGGTAATTAAAAAATCTGTCACAGTTTTCAGTTTATTAATCAACCTCTGGCAGCCTCATTTTAGGATTGGTCAAATTGTTACAATATGATGCAATTCTTCTGTTCAGTACTGTACTGCAGAATTATTAATGTAGGAATAACTAGACTGCAAAGAAGTGTTGACAGTATTTAAGTTATGCATAAGGAAGGAATGTGTGTGTAAGCTTTTTGCAGTGGTTCTCTCGAACGTGAAGTTCTGAGCAGACCTGGGTTTGAGCCTCTAAACGAGGGGTTTTAGAGGTGTATCTGCTGTAGTGGAGGTGATGTTTGCCAACTCATGTTTCATGAACTGAGGAACAAAGAAATCATTGAACTGACCTGTGGAAAGGATAAGGCTATGTTGGTATAGGTTATAAAAACATGTGGGCTTTGGGATCCCAGAATCAGTCGCTTGGATATATTTCACTTATGCTTGTAATGGAAATGTTTCCATTGCAGAAATTGAACTGGAATAGTCATTTGTCACCAGCCCTTCAGGGAAGCAGAGACACCTGCTTGGCAGGAGCACCATACAGAAATGCTGAACAGCTGTGGGAACCTTGGGGTGGGAGGAGCAAGGGGCAGCTTTCTGTGTTGCAGCTCTCTTGCCAGTCTAGAATCGGGCTAACATTGTGCTTCAATGGCTCCTCTGTCTTCATGTCTTGTGTGATACTTGGGGCGTGAAGAGAGCAGCACTACAGTTTCTTGGCTGGAACAATTTTGTCTGACAGCCAACTTTCTTTGGTTTGTAATGTAGTGGCTGAGGCATAAGTGTTGATCCCTCCAGCATTTATTAACATTAGGCTGTGGTGTCTACAGGCTGAGTCACAGATCCAGCCAAAAAAGTTGCACAAGGAGAAGGTCAGTTGCAGGTAAAGAGCATCATTAGAAACTTGTTTAAACTGGCCTGATGAACCTAGAAGGAAGTCCTGTGAACTGGGAAAGGATCATTGGGCAATAGTAATAGACTTGCTTTTCTATCAGATGTTGAAGAAGTTAGGATATTAACTATCAAAGACAGTTTTCACAAAGTCTTAAAATAATAAACTAGGAGTTACATGCCCAGATAAATCTGTTGTCTTGCTTGTGGAATTGCCTTGGTATGATTAGAAGGTTTGAATTTAACCTATTCTCTCTTGAAGTGCAAAGAACAAGGATTAGAAAAGAAGCAAACAGAAAAACTGCTCCGACTGACATATGCAACTGAGATAGCTGCAGCTAGTTCCAATGTAGCTGCTGTTTGAAGAGCTAATATTTACTCAAGCAAATACTTATTGATTAGAAACAGGTATATTTTTTTTTTTTCAATGAAGGGCACAATATGCTGTGTTTAGCAGATTTTATACTTCTTTCCAATGTGCCACTAATGTAGAAAGAGATGGCAGAGGTGCCATTTCTTTTTATATCTTCATGATATGGACTCGTGTTCATTAATATCAAAGATATCCACCACAGAACAGAAAACATTCTGAGGGTACTTCTGTTTTTTCCATAGCCTACCAGCTCAATCCCAGAAGATGCCCAGTGCTCTGGCTTCAAGTATAAAGCAAATTAACCTGAAGGATATGGAATATTAGAGTGGTACGAGGGCCTTTCTGGAACAGTGGTCCTTGAGGGAAGAATGTCCTGCAGCCACCTACAACCTGGGCACAATGCTTTATGGAGTGCAATTGACATTTGTTGCTGCAAGGCAAATGTGATAACGTTAGCCTGGGCTTTAGCACACATAAGCAACATCAGGAGCTTTCCAAACTGTTTGGATTTAAAAATGACTTAATGTTATGTTTTGGTAGAATAAATAAATGAATGGGACCACTAATCTTCTTGTTCAAGGCAATAACACTTGTGAACTTAGATGGGCTTTTTATTGTTTTCCCATGCTAACTATTTCCAGATGGTGGTAATTTCAGGATAAAAATATTTTAATATTTTACACACACTAAGTGACAGATGGTATCCTCTGCTGCAAATAAGTTGCTTTGTTTAGCTAAAATATAGTAAATTAAGAAGGTAAAATAAGATAATAGGACAGAATATTTTACCTTCAGCATCAAATTGTCCTGCTATATTCTTCTTTCGAGAAAGACTAGAGAAATTATAGGGAGAAAACAAAAAGACCTAAGCAGGACAGAAACTTTTTTTTTTTGAAAACCAGTGTTTTAACTTATGCACTATGAAGTGGAAGGGGGGACTCTGGAAGGGTTTCTCTGGAAAACCTCCAAGGGATCCCTGAGGGTGACTGAGAAATGTGCTTTCATATGTTACAGTGCCAATATACAAAACTAGTAATGGCATGCATACTTCCCTCAAGAACCACTGTTCCAGAAATATTTTAAGACAAATCTCCTGAATCTTAAAATAGCCCCTTTTTGTTATAGTTTTGAATCAACCCATAAGAGAAAGAGAATAAAAAAAACCAACAGCAATAAAAACAAGCAAACAAAAAAAACCCCCACAACACTCCCCCCCACCAGAAAAAAAAAACCAATCATAAAAACAACCTAAAACCAGACTTCTGCCTATAAATATGTGCTTAGTTTTTTTAGCTATCCTAAGGTGCTTTGTTGTTTTATAGTGTTACCTCTACCCAATTCTCTCCTCTCATGATTTTAAATTGTTTCTTAGGAGTCAGCGACTACTTGTTCCTATACAGTCCACAACATGCAAGGGCAGTTAGGTCCTACAATATGTAACAGTCTGACCCTAGTTTAGAGGGACATGGATATAACTTTAATGAAATTAGTAATGCCCTTAAAGCTTCTCCCCAGAAAGTCATATCACTCCCTGCCTCCTGTATTTCATGTGGTGCCTCTCTTATTACTGCAATGTTCCTATGGCACACAACTGTAGAAGTGCAGTGCAGGTGAGTTTCGAAGAACTCAGGGCAAGTCTCAATGCCAGAGCTCAAAAAGCAGCTCTGTCCTTTGCCCTGCAGTGGCAGACCCTCAGGAGGGAGGGAGTGTGCCTGCCTGGGTACACATGGAGCTTCCAGAGCAGGCAGGGACTGAGGAGGGGCTGCTGGGCCACTCAGCACTTACATCATGTCTGTCAGGGACTGTAAAGGGCCTTTATGAGGCTGCCTACGATTTGTTGCAGGGTGGGCTTGGCTGCTGGTGTTTATTTTTGCGAATATTTCAAGACCCTGCCTTTACTTTCTTTCTGTATATAACAGCATGGTCTGGATCTTGATCAGACCTTCAGCTCAAACCTGTTTTATGTCAGAAATGCTACTGATTGCGGGGTCCTTGATGCTGTTGACCAAGACATGCCTAAGTAGGCCTAAAATTCATTTCTCATTCTCTTTCTCATTCAAAAACAGAGCCAAGACTTTACAGCCTGACAAATGGATTTCCAGGGAAATCTTTAGGTCAGCTAACCAGTGGGTGAGGAAAGGGGAAGGAGTGAGCCAGGGGGTTAAGCATGCATATCAGTGCTCCCACCCAAAGCAGCTGCAACCATGTACTCCTCACAAGCCTGCCTGTGACTGCCTGGAAAGCCTGAGCCTCAGTGTGATCTCACTAAGGCAACTATTACAGCCATTAGCTAACAAAGACAACTTATGAGAAAGAAACACATGCTCACAGATGGAGGGTGGATATAGCATTTTCCTGAACAAAACGTGAACTCTGTCAGTGGAAAAAAACACACAGAATGGTGCTGAAAGGCAGACATGGAAAATAAAGAAATTCTATTCTTGGTGCTGGCACTACTTCACAAGGCAACTTGGCCCTTACTCTGAGAAATTTAAAACTTCATGTCAAGTGATGGATAGGAGTATAGTCTCTGTCTGACCCTGCTCCCCAGAAATGCTTCATCTGTGCTTAAAAATTAAAAATCAGATAGAGATGTGAGCTGCATATTTGAATGCTGACTGGCTGAGGAAAATTAACTCATTTTCCAGCAGCTTGATGCATTAGTCACCTGAAAAATAAAAGAGCCATCGATAGAAAAAACAGCTGCTGTGCTGCAGGTGAGGGCAGAATCACCAGCTCAGTGCAGACACATCTGTGCTGTCTAGACTGTCAGGGTAACCCAAGCATTGCAGGGGTTATGAAGATAATTTTGCTATTGGAAATTTTATTGGCTCTGATATAAACCTGTCAAAACTGTCAAGACAGGCTTCAGAAGCAACAGCATTTTCCTAGGAAGCAGCTGGCTTTGGTTTAAACCTCAGTTCTTTCAGCCATCCTCTTGCACACTGACTTTGTTTCCATTCTTTTTTTTGGACAGGGACCAGGCCTTCTGTGCTAGCGGAACCTGGGTACAGGTTCCAAGATTGCTGAAAATTATAAATAATATGACCGTAGTCGCCATGTAACAAACTCGTATGATAATTCATAGCTGTTCTGCTATTGTAATTCAGTCTACGTTGAACCCACAAAATTTGGCTGTGCCTCAGTCACTCAGCTTTCTAAACCTCTGTCAGGGCTGGAGCAGCAGTTTAAATGAGATGGCTGCAGCCATTACTGCTATTTGGGTAACCCCCCCCCCCCAGTGAATTTTGTTGAGACAAAATTTCTTGAATCAGCTGAAGAACAGCTGTGTGGGTTAGCCTTGCTCACCAATGGGAACCATTTTTGCCAGAGGTACAAGAAGATAGGTTAATGTAGCAGCTTAATTTGATGTCCCAGCTCATCCAGATGATTTTGGCAAAGAAGCAGGATCCCATGCAGTGCAGGCTGCTTAGAAGTGACAATTTTCAGGAGGGGTTTGGTGCAGAGGAGGGTTGTCACAAGAAACTGAGGGGTGGAACTGCTGCTGGTCTAGGTAGACCTTGAGGATTATATGAGTCTGCAGGCTAGTCCATGTCAGGATTTCTTACATAAATACCCTTCCTTTAAGGAAGATTTCCTTTGTTCCTGAGGCAGCTGGTCCACTAAGAAAGTGTTGAGCAAGATTATTGTCATGTGCTTCACAGAGAAGCATCCTTATAACCCAATGGATAAAGAACTGGGGAGACCCTGCTGATTCCTTTTTCTCCCTGAAGAGGCTGAGCCACAAACTCCACACTGTGCACTCCCAGTAGTGCCTGTCTCCCTGGAGGGTACACAGCAAATCAACTTCTGCTGCCAGAAGCTAGGGCCTTTGTAGGTAAAGCCCAGAGTGACAGCAGAGGTGTGTGGCTAAGGGGCTTGAACCCAGCCCCCAAAGTAAACCCCCAGCCTACCTTCTCTTTCTGAAAATAAACTATGCAACTGCAGGATCTGTGAGAGGCTGCAGTTTTACTAGTGGAAAATTTAGGCAAAACCCTATAAAATAAATGAAGCAATTCCAGTAGAAGCTGAGACAGGCACTGAAATTAGTGTCTGGAGCTATAAAGGCTGCAGAGCTGAAGCTACCATGTTACAATTCATGGGAGGAAGTACTTATCCACAGCAAGTGGAGAGAAGGTCAAGCACTCTAGCAGACATGAAAGATTTTACATTTAAGTTTCTGGAAAGTTTTTCTTCAAAATACAGTTTTGCCAAGTATCCTGTTTCCTGATTCAAACAAAACTATTTTTTCCCCATCAAATTGATTTTGCTTCAGCTGGTTTGTCAAACAGGGAAAATCTAAATCTTAATTTATATTATATGGGAGAAAAGATGAATTTAAAAAAAGCTTTTTGACTATTAATTACACCTATGTAATTACACCTGCCAAAAGAAGGTACAAGGTACTATTCCATTTAAGACGTCTCATTTTTAAATCAGGTGGAACTTTCTGCTAATTCTCAGCACAGAATTTTTTGTGTTTTGCAGGGTTTTTGTATGTGTTTTGGTTACATATAAACGAGATCCACACACTTCTGGTTGGACTATGTTTTATGATCTTACTGAAATAAGAAAACACTAAATCAAGGCTGCCTTCAGTATGTTAGCAAACAGAAGAGCAAGAGTACAACATCACCTGTTTATCCATGGACTGTGAAGCTCAGTAGGTTATTGCTGGCAAACTCTATGGAGGATGTTACAGTCAAATTGAATTTCAAAACGACAGTCATACTACAAACTGAATACATCAGGGCTGTGTGTGTATATCTTCTCACTTTGATGTAGGGCCTATGCTTCTGGAAATCTGTTAACAAACCCTCAGTTTTTCTGAGATTAATGCTATAGGGAGTCCAGGTTACAGGGCGAGTATCAGGAAATTTGAAAATAAAATCCTTTGGAGAAGACAGAATTTTTCTCTATACTTGTATTTTCTGACCCTGTGACTAGGCCCATGAGTACTGTTTCTTATATTTTTGTGATTATCAAAGTCAATGCCACACTGAAGTCTGCTACACAACCCTAATCAATAACTATGATTTTTCAAGCAATAGTATATTATACAAACAATTTAAAAAATGGTGTTCCAAAGTTATTCTTGGTCTGCTTCTGGGTTACTAGAGGAAATGAATCAGAGATTAACAAAACCCCTGCATCTAGAGCAGGCCAAAATTCAAGGCTCAGACTGCTTTCAGTGCTCAAAACACAAGTGTCTTTCCCATTTTGTCCCAGTTTTGGTTTTACTAAATTTAAATAAAGAGTAGTTGAATAGTGATTCCAAAACTGTAGAAATGAAATCAAAACAAATCCTGGTGCTTTTTGTATTTTGAAGCAAATTTAATTTGCAAATTTTGTATTTTGATGCTAAATTTAATCAGCTACTAAACCCAAATACTTACATTTACCAGTAAAAGTATTTGTGATATAAAAGCAGTGCTTAGACTCACCTTTAATGATACTTTTATTTACACACATTTTCTTATTTCTGCCATATTCTCAGAAGTGCTCAGAACCAGATTTGGCTCTGTCATAAATTACTGAAGTTATTTATTTTTGCTTATTAAGTGTAAGCTAAACACTGTATAAAGACTTATTTCTATAAAATACTGAGAAGAGATGCTTTTTTAATATATAATTTCTTGATTACTTTGCACGAGAAGTCATGATTGCACTGCAAGGGAACACAAAGGAAATCTATATGTGCTGGAGGTCATTCTCCTGACTGAAATTCTAATCATCTGCTTGACGTCATGGAATTTTACAAAGGTTTAACCAATGTCAGCTCCTGCCTTTTTCTTCTTAATGCTGTTTGCTTCACATCTGCATTTAATCTCTGGTTAAACAAATCAGAATTTATGGAGTTTATCCCACAAACTGAGAAGTTTCTTCTCTTGTCTCCTTGTCCACATACAAAGTACTTGCTAATAGAACTGGTGCTTATCTAACACCCTTACTCACTATGTCTTCAAAACAAATAAGATATGAATCCAAAGGCAAAAAAAAAAAAAAAAAATCCATAGAATAGTTAGTCCTGTGTATTTTGTGGGCTTTGCAATAAGAAACACAAAAATGTTGGCGAAGATCTTACTGGAAGAATGAAGAGATGAAGAGGGCTGTCATTACTGCCTATTCAAGAGGGATAAATGTAAAACCCTACATTAGGACAAGAACAATCAGCTGCATAAATACAGGGTGGAAAACAAGTGGCTGGTGGCATTTCTTCTTAAAAGAGCCCATGGAACATACTGAATCACAAGCTAAGCAGAAGTCAACACTATCATGCTGTTGTGAGAAAAGCAAACACAATACTGAGATTTCTAACCAAGAGTAGAGCCTGCAAGATGGGTGAAATGTGCCTGTTCTGTGCTGTATTCAACAATGGCAGGGCTTCATCTGAAATACTGTGTATAGTGTACTGCACACCGAGAAGAATATGAACCACTTGGGAATTCAAAGAATATTGATGATGAGGAGAAATTTAGTATGACAAAAATTGCACAAACTGAGGTGGTTTAGCCTCAAGAAGAAAATGCTCAGAAAGGGACATGATATTCCTCACAAGTGAAAGGCTCTTTGAAAAGGAAGGGGAAGAATGTCAATGCTCATGTGCCATGGATTACTTATGTATTAGAAGGGAGCTTTTTGACCCTGCCCACCTTCCCATGTTGCTCTTAATTTGAAACATGGAAGCTCTCTATCTGGATTCTAGAAGTAATGTGTTTCAGAAGGAAACACAACGGCACAATTGCAATTAGAGTAACAATGATTGAGAATTATCTCGCTGTAAATATTTTACAGGGCAACAGACAGTGACAAAAAGTGAAGGTCAGATCACTGCTAGTGGATGCTGTGAAGGTAAGCACATACAGTTGTAACACAAAAGCCATGTATGAAATCCAACTACATCTGTAACTACAGGAGATGCTGCTGGGCCTTGTCTTGTAGAAGAATATAAGAATAATCATACAGTAGCCACCATGTGTTGCCAGTCATAAAAAAGGTTAATACTTTCCACATATGTACATGGAGAAGAATTTTAACTTTATTTCTGCACCTGGCAATGGAATGATTGCTGCTACACTCAGTCTAGTGAGTACAACTCAGGAATGTTGCCACTTGGAGAAAGTTCAAAGAATTGTCAAGAGAATGATTCAGGTGTTGGGAAAAAACCACCTACTTTACCTATGGATAAGACATGGCTAAGCTACTCTTTTTAAATAGTTTTCTTTCCTTCATAGTTTATGCAAGAAGAATTGATAATGGGTTCTTCAGTCTAGCAGATGAATGTATGACTGTCGTGTGTCAGCACACTGATTTTTTTGTTTCCTTGATACTAGCTTTCAAACAGATAATGTTCTTTGGCCTGATTCAAAAGGCTGCCAGGTGCACACTAGAGGTAGGACATGGAAACCAGCAGGCAAAAGGCAATGGGTTACTGGGGAGAAGAAAAAACAAGGCCAATCTTTTCTGGCAGTAGTGCAGACATCTGGGAGATTAAAGTAACCACATAACAATGGCCTAGGATATCTTCTTATGCATCAGAGGGAGTTTAGAACAAAGGCTGACCTAGCATTCTGGATTAATGAGGCCAGACATTTACAATCTGGTCAAGCTGAGACAAAGGGTCATTTTCTCAAGTTCTCCTCCATAGGAGTGCTAAATAACATTGACAGAATGCATTAGTTTGAGCATTTTCCCTCCCTTGTTAGCCAATATATATTACCTTTCCTAAATATTTTCTGAAATGTCCAGCTTTATTGTGACTTGCTCAAAGCAAAATTTCTTGCAAATTTTGAACACTTAACGATTGAAAACAGTAAGGTTTTGTTTGAAAAAAATACAGTCACAAAGAAAAATAAGATATATTTCTGACTGAAAATAAATCTGCAGATGTTACCATTTTTCAGCAAATGGAGTTCACCTTCAGTGGGCCACATGCACAGATACAAATAAGACCCCACCAATTACCTTTTCTACCATGCTTTTCATGGATTATTTTGCCTCCCACAAGCTGCACAGACACTTTGTGAGCCAGAATCTCTGATCCAGTCAAGTCAAGTTCTAGGCAAGACTGATGGGTAGGGCTAAGGTAGGTTTGAATGACATTCAAAGTCCTCAAGTGCTACAGGCACAGGATACAGGCCAATACCTGAATTAAACAACAGACGTTCATTGTAACTGATGTGTGGTTTCCCACAGTCCTGAAAATCCAAATATTTAATCTGTCCTGGAAAGAAACTCCCCCTAAAAATCCATTATAAATAATGGATTCTCATGCAGCCCAACTGGAATAGACTCCTCAGTGCACGACACCAAATCTATTTTTGTAAAAGGATAAACGGAGCCAATTGAGTGATTTCATTGGCTAGTGATTTCTTTGAAATCGTTTATAATGTACATGAAAACACACCACATTGCCTCACTTCAGAAGTCATCTTTTTAATTTTTATTAAGTTATAGTATTTATCTTGGTGATTAAACTCCAGAATGTGTGAATTCAGTGGCAACATAGAAACAAACCATTGTATATCACCTGGTTTTGTACCTACTTATAACCTACATTTGTACAGCCTGCAGCTGCCCAGGAAGGCAGCACTAAAGAAGTTAATTACACATATGCAATATTTAAAGGTTGGCCCACAGGTATTTAAGAGTTGTAGAAGACTACTAGTTCAACCTCTTCATCTCCAACATTCATACAGATACAAGCACACTCACATATAAACCCACATCACATATTTAAGTTCTTCAAACTTAAAATAGTGTCATTTAAATAAGAAACCCACAAAACAAACTCAAGTATTAATGCTGATTGCTAGAGCATGCCAGCACTTCACAACAGCTATAAATGTGGGAGATTCAACATTTTTGCACTCCTCCTGCAGGCACAGCTGAGGAATGTCCAGACACTCTCACCCACAGCTATATTAGGCACACGTCTCAAGTGCATGAGAAGCTGCAGAAGCAGCTTTATAAGTTATACTCCAGACAATGAAGGCTTAGATGTATAACTCACTGGACTGATGCATTCTTGTGTCGTCTATTCATTTAGGATTGTACAGAACAAACGTGCATCTTTGCTCTCCAGCTGAAATGTAACTGTTCTCAAAGAATATTGTTTTATCACCTGTTTATATGCAAGCAGGGCCAATGGGGAAGGGCAAGGAGATGAATGTTTTTTCTCGGAATTAGCAGCGAGTTCTAATTGGCTGGACATTGCTCCTCTTCTTTTTACACATCCCTATTATTCAACCCCCCTTGTTTAGCTTTTCTGGTACAGAACCTAAAATAAACTAAGAGGCAGTGGTGTTCATAGATCTCCCATAAGCTGATTCTAAGTTTACAATCAACCTTACGAATTGACATTTCTGGGCTTGTATGTTTATACTATTCCTTTCTGACCATCTGTGATCCACTGCAGAAGGTAACATTAGTAATCTTATAATCAAGTTTCATTGCTGATGTATTTTTCAAGGTGCTTTCAGGTGATTTCAGGAATAATGTCTCCTTGTTACAGTGCAGAACTGTGATTCAAAGAAGCTATGTACTATTTTTTACTCTCTCACTGGTTTAGAGGAGAACAGTGGCTAATTCTCCAAGCCAGTCCAAACAGAATTTCTCTTTTTTAAAAAAATGAGGACAATACTGTTGATGCTTGTTGCTTTGAGATCTGTTATTGAGACCTATAAAAGCTAAATGACTGCAACTCTGAATTGACTCTCACTACAGTTGTATGTGACAGCTGTATGTTTATGTATTCTATCAAGCAGGTAAGTACTCCAGAAAAACTTGCATCCTTAAGGAGTTAAGAAGGTATGTCACAATATAACACATTAAGTAAAACACAATTATGATGGAGTAACTTCCTCTATCTGCCATATCTGATGATTTCTACTAGCCCTCTGGGGTTGATCCTCTTTCCTCACTGGTGCATTTGCAAATTCACTGGTAAATGGCCTCTTCCAAGGTCTCTAGAACCACAAATAAAATAAATGTGAGTGATATAAATACTCCTCCCTGCCCAGGAAGTACAAAGTTCCATGTTTCAGTTCAGAAGGATATGAGCCTAAAATATCCTTTAATTTTTATGACTTTTCAATATGCATAGCTAGATGTAATGTTCTGGAATACTTATACCTTGTTTATAACTACAGTGGGTATTCTTTAGTGAATTTATTATTTAGATCCTTAGAAAGGAATAGGAATGAAGCAAGAAGACAGGGCTGAAAACTCAGTTCCAAAACATTCAGAATTAAAGAAGATTGATACAAAAAGGGAAAAACAGTTTCCTCATTAAACACAAAAAAGATTCAGAACAACTGGTTTAGAAGTTTCTAAAGCCACTTTTCAATTCTGGAAAAATTATAGACTCAGAATAGAAAGAGGGTCAAATCTTACACAAAATTAACTATTACAACTGTTAACAAAATTAATATCTTTGTTCAGTGGCCCACAAGAAGAAAATGATTCAATTAAAAATTGGGATGGAACCACTTCCACCCCAGATTTTCTTGCTGGTCTGAAAAATGAAATAAAAACCCAAATTAAAATAGAGTTCTGCTACTTATAAACTTTGCACTAATTATGTTCAACTTAGTTGCATTCAGCAACTAGTATCCTGCCATGCTAAGTGGGCATGAACTTACTGCAGGCACTTCTTTAATATAAAAATCATCCAGATATTCTAGGAAGTTTATTGTTAAGGCTTCCAAATTGGCCTAGAAGTTAGAGCTCATATACAGAGTTTACTTGTATTTACATCTTTGCAGATACCAGTACTCAATTTTTAAACTGAAAATGAAATGTAGCCAGAAAACTTTATTAAGCTTTATTTTTAAAACTTTATTAAACTTTATTATTATTTAACCAATTTATTTAAGGAAAGTTACTCTAGCCACAAGATTGAAGATCCCCTGCTGTGTACTTTTCATTGCTTGGCTCCCAATCTATAGTTGATATTTTCTGTTTTGCAGAAACAGTGTTCATGGTTTATGGGCTGATATCCCATCTTTCCTTAGTTCTCCCTTCTCTAGACTAAACAATGCCAATTCCTTCCACCCTCCCTCATACTGCCTTCTAGACTGTTGCTCATTCTTTTTACTTCTCTCTGGACTGTCTCCAGGGTGTCTACATTTTTCTTCAAGTGTGGTGCCCAAAACAGTACTCCTTGCTACTGGAGAGTGTCAAGGAGAGTAGAAGGAGCACTTTACACATACTGCATAAAATGTTTGTACTCCAGAACTACTTTATTTGGCTTAAATTTGGTAATAGTTGGTGGGACCTTTTTGAATAGTTCAACTGAAGATGTATGTTCAGAGTCTTTCCTTGTGAAAGCTGGGCTGAGGTATACATTTGTGATCAGGGTCCTAAGGCCAGAAATTTGTAAATATGTCCTTTCCTTTATTACAATGCATGACAGCAAAGCAGGATTAAGGTCTGATTTACTGTGCAAAATGGTCCCTGTTTTCAGACCCTCAAGATTTCAGGCTCAGAAAATTTTCAGATATGGATGGCAATTACCCTATTTTGTATTTAATTAACATAGCAATAAATATTACCCAGCTTTCTAGACACAAGTAATGAGTTGAATCCGTAAGAGCCTTGCCCACAAGGAACACACTGAGCACCCAAGCCTTCAGAGCTGTGCACTGTTACACAGTATAAAGCCTTGTTACTTCTCTATACTTTTAGGCTGAGACACTGTTTCATGAAAGGCAATTGAACACCTGTTAATTGGATCCACAATTAGCTCTAAAACTTTACAGGTAGCAATGTGTCATTTACTATTTATATTTGGGTAGGAAAACAGTCTTAGTTTTAATACTCCAGACCAGTGTTGTTGAAATATTCATTCTAATAATTGGCAACACCTTCCCTACTTACTTGCTGTGTTGCCTTAAATTGTGCTGTATTTTTTGAAGAGGATTTGGAACAGATCTTAATGAGATTTTCTACCAGAATTTCAAGGATTTTGTTTTTTAAATACTTGCCCGAGGTCAGTGGTCTATTACACTTGGTACTGGGCAAACATGAAACAAATTCAGCAAGTTGGGCTGTTTTTTTTAAACACCTGTGTTGATACACAGTAGTCAGTGAGTCTCAGGTAAAAAAGAACTTCCTCAGGCATCTAGTCTCACAGACTCTTACTGCTTAATTATAGCTGTATAACTCTGCATGGGAAAATAAAAGTGAGGCTGCATATCAAATATTGTCCTTTGCCGTAGAGGAGGAGAGGTAGAATAAGTATATTTTAAATTACTGTTTCACTTTCATGCCATCACTACAAAGCAAGTCTAAAACTTGAAAGAGGGAATGAAAACAGAAATTCTTAGCTGTAAAGTTCAGTAGTCAGTGTTCCCTTGAAGACAAATAATGATGTCAGTGAACTAACTTCAAGGTTGAGTAAATAAGATTAGAATAATAATCTATAACCTGGGAAATTACCGAAATCTTCAGTGGACTGTTTTGAAGACAGACCAAACAATCATTATTTTTGGGGAAATTGCTACTGCAGACTATTGTAACTTTTCCAGAAAATTCACAAAATTCCTTCTCTCCACTTGCCACTGCTGGCTTAAAAAACAGATAAGAAGGCAGCATTTTGATGGTTTAATATATAAATAAATCAAAATGTGGGCTAGGGCAAAGAAGGGAAGTCTTTCATGTTGTTTTTACTGAGGAAATAGCATAATGGCGGCCAAAAAGAAACAAAACCAAAAAAACAACCAACTCCAAAAGTACACTTTGACTACCCTAACTTATCTGTTATGCAAAGCTTTTACGTGTTTTAAAGTATTGTTTAAAATAGAAACCTAAGGATATGCAAAAGATGCATTAGTAAACTACAGTGGGTATACAAATATGCATTAGTACAAATATCACCAAATATGGTGATATTTATATGTAGTTTGTATTTATTCAGCTAAGCACTGCCAGTAGGTAAGCCTTCTTTTTTTCTTTTTCAAAGCCAGCTGAAATTTGACTTAAAAATACTGACCAGAACATAAGAGCTAATGTTCTTGCATGCCTGAAGCTATTAAATGTTGTGAAATCAAAGTGGGCAAAATCCATGTTAGCATGAAGAAAACTGACAGTCTCTTGGTCTTTATTGTCAGACAGAAATTTGTCCAACAGATAACACTTCAGGATTTTGGCATTGGCAAAATGTGCATGCCAGACACAGGAAACCAAGAAAAACAAGACAAACCACAGAAGCCTCCAAAATTGTATCATTTTTATAGTTTAGTGAGAAGATGGATGTTCTTACTGTGACTGACCTCCAAGAAGCAGACTTTTAAGCCAATACAAATATTAGCTTATTTAAGCCTCTGAACATACATATAATATTGGACAGAGGACATTCCAGCTTAGTTTAGATCAGATTTTAGACCACTAACTGAACAATACTTTGCTTAGCAATTCACCTTATTAAAAAAACAACCAGACAACAACAAAAATCCCCTAACAAAAACCCACCAAAAATGTTCAATGGTTTCTTGCATTTAGCAACCATAATCTCAGAAGTCAGTGTTCTCTATATTTAAACTAGAAATTATTTATAGATCTATACTTAAGTTATTTAGTTCTACCTAAAACTTAAAAAAAAATGTTCATTGCAATTGAGGTGAACATTGAAGGTCACTGTGTTTGCCAATAAAAATGGTTTTAATACACTAAAGTTAGTATTAGCTAATTTAAAATCATCTTCATTGGAGGAAAAATGGCGAGGTGAAATACCTAAAATTGTATTTAGTTTAACAGAATTAGCTAATTGTTAAAAAAAGGATGCTAATAGCTGCTAATTGACCTTAAAACATCCTTATTCACATGCATTCATAAAAATGACTCTACTGTATTGATTTGTGTGAGAAGGAATAAAAAGATTTAAGCAGAAATACTCAGTTGAATTTGGACAAGTCACATATAGTTTCAAAACCACGACTGGATTTGGATGATCACACTCTCACATTAATTCTCTGTGACACTGCGTATTTGTCGGTTATATGAGAATTCTGATGAAGGAATGGTCAGCCAGCACTTTCAAAAGTGAACCTTGATTAGACCACCATTAGTAACCTTAGTTTTTCTGGGACAGAGTAACCCTTTTAATATGGTATAGCAATGCCATCAATTTTGTAAGAATACTCTGAAGTCCTGCTGATAAAATTAGAAATATTAGTCATAGATATTAAAAAGGTACATTTAGTATTTTATGAGATTATAAAGCAAGCAACACACAGACATGCCTGTTTGCCATCTGCTTTCAATTCCTCCTACTCACTTCTTGTTTTCCAACTACCCAACTCTTAAATGCCTGCTTTTTAAAAATCACCAAACTCTCTTTTCCGCCATTGTTTTCTTTCCTTTTTCTTTTCATTCTGTTATATTTTATCCTCCCCAGGCCATCATAACCTGTAATAATTTCTCCTATTCTGATACATAATAATTTTTACTATGGAATATTACCCTACCCTATTAAACTCAGGAATAAAGCCTTGCACCAATTCATTTGCATTTATGTTATTATACCTTCCACAGGGCAAACATCAACACAATAGCTGCACATTAGAAGTATAAAACTTAAATACTATTATATGCTTACACATGTTACGTATTTACATGTAATGTAACTGATGCCTCTATTCCTGAGAAGAATCCTCTGTAATGTTAAGTCAGTACCCAAGACCTCAAAATACAAATCAGGAACTATACAGAAGTACTTTTAAGAAATCTGCTTTAAGAATATACAATGTAGCTGTCACAAAAGAGAATCCCTTAAATTCACTTGTCCTTGCTAGCACAAAAACAAGTAATTTGTCTCTTACGATGATCCACTAAAGCAGGAACAAGTGGCCCTCTGATTGAAGGGGCAGGAAAAAGGCAAGGATGCACTGTACAAAAAACCTTGCAACTCCCACACCAATAAATAAACAGTGGATGAAAATAGACTATTTTTCTGTTCTCCCTTCAAAGACTCATTCTGCCATTTTTATTATATTTGTAGGAACACGAAAATTCATCCTAGGCAACAGTTCTATGACTGGAAACACATACATTTATCCCTGGCCTACATTTGTAACATCATACCTGAGATAGTTTTCACTGAAGATCAACATTAAAATACTGCTTTTCAGTGGTAGGGATTTTCTAGTAGTGCACGTATGAGAGAAAGCCTGTCCTAGAGCATCATTGCTTCAATTCCTTGTATCCCATACCTTCAACACAAATATAGAAATAAGAGGGCTGATCCCATGAATCTGGGGATCAAATTTTTTCTTTTAAGCAGCTTCTTTGTAATTTAATTCAGCTGTTCAGTTTCACAGATGGAAATTCCCTTAGAGAAAAGAAAATGTACATTGCAACCTAAAAAACCTCTGCCTCTCATAGGTAATTTCCAACTTGAAACTCTTGCAAAAAGCTCAAAGGCTGAGGGAAAGCATTAATCTCAGGAATGGATAATATCTATTTCACAGGTTAAGATATCTTTTTGTACCTTCATCTGCTGCAGAAATACTATCCATTCCTAAAAATAGGAAAGTTTCAGACATACCTTTACAGTGACTCAAATCCTGATTTGCAAGGTAGAAATCTGAAATCCCATCATACTATTTCATGGTAATTGAGTCAAACACAGCAAGGGCTCTAGTTTCCTGCATTCTTTTCCTTTAGTTGAACACTGAAGCTTGGCCTGGTGTGATGACAATGCTATTTTGTAACCCTGCCTCTGAGGACTGGCATTTTGGGTGTCTGTTGTCGGAGAAGAATATAAATGTGAAAAAGACATGTTAAATAGAAGAATACCTTAAATATTTTTGGATTGCATTCTATTAATGTCAGAATTTGGGGACCAGATATTTGTGATATTCCTTTCTGCAGACCCCCAGTTATTCCCATCACCAACACGACTGAAACAAACAGAAAGCCAAATGTCAAGAGAGCAAATCTTACCTTATAGGGAAAAGAAATAGTTATCAGACTGCTGGAAGTATACTGCAGACTGTTATGCACACTTACACTTAATAGCAGTTTTAAACCTGTATTGAAGCCAGATTAGCCTCAGGAGGAAAATAGAGGCAAAAAAAATATTACAAAGTAGGACACAAACTTGTTCTGCTGCTCTTGCAGAAACTTGGATCGTATGTGAGACCTACATAAAATGCCTAGGGGCAACTAAAAGTGTTTGGAGAAAAATTTAGCATGGGGACTTTGAATAAGAGAACAGAGTAATCTGAATTATTTTATTCCAGTCAGTGTAGAACTGTACCTTTGAATTCATGCTTTTATAAAAGACATGATAAATCACTAGTCAGACTAAAGTACATTGCTGGTTTTCAAAGTATCTTTTATATATTGATGAAATATCCAAAAGGTAAATTTTGACAATGATTAAAAATCCATCCCACTGTGAACAGCATGCAGTTCATTGGAATATAGCTCTCTGAACATGACTACGTTCCAGATGATTAAAAATTTCCTCTTCTGTTTCTGGAGTGAGCTGTATATTATCTTTGATTGGAGACAAAGGATCTGACTTTCTGCAAGAAGGAAGTTTTTCATACTCTCTGCACAAAAAAGAATAAAGACAAAACAAAACCAACGAATGTTATGATGTTTTGTGTTTCTAACCACAAGCCTGTAAGAATATACAGGTTAAAACAAAGCAAGACCCCTCACCTAAATACCCACTCCACCTATGAATAAATAAAAAATAAAAATTTCTGATGCAAAGTTTTAATTTCAGTACAACTGAACAACTTCACTGAAAGTGACAGAATAACTGTTAGCTTTATTTATGAAAGACTGTATGTACTCCATCCTACTTCAGGTTGTACATGCCTCCTTAACATTTAAGTCTTCTGAATAAGTGTAGTTTTTTATATATATAATATATATATATATATCCTGTGAGCCTTGGCATTAAGGCAGAACAGGTTAGTATCCCACATGATGTGTTTACCACAAGGTAACCTAATTGTTAAAACATAAGGCTAATTTAGAAACATCTTAAAATCTGAAAAAAAAAAAAAAATAGCTAAGCAAGTTCTAGCAGTAAAAAAACCAATTTGTGAAATGTGTTGAGAAAAAAATCCCCTAAAAGCTAATAAACTCTTACTTACATAGAAGTAATAGAAAAATATATATCCCCCAGTATAAACACCCAGAGGTTACAAACCAGCCAAAACTGAATGGATAAAATGTGCATGGTGGGAGCCAAGTCTTGCAACCACCAGCAGAGAGTGCCACCTAGGCTCACACTGTTCTATCTGCCTGCATTCTGATAAATCAAAATTTATGAATTTTCTCCCCGTAAGCAACCATGGTTGGACATTCCCAAATAGTGGTCAAGCAATAAAAACAGAAACACTTTCACTTCCTCCTTGAAACTGTCAATCTCACACCCCATAAGGAAGATAATAAAAAGTAAGATTTCTAAAAATGTAAATACTGTAAGTCATATTTTTTAAACAGAAAACATTTGCATGTTTATAATATCCTACCCTAAGGCCCCAACTTACTAAAATACATTAATCTGAATTAACACATGTTCACCAATATCAACATTTACTACTCTGTGCAAAGAATACTTTTGTTGTACTCACATTTGGTTGTAAGTTAATGAAAATAATTTTATTTAAATAAGAGTTATTTATCCAAAGCTGAGATTGCTACTTAAAGCTGGGAAAACTTTGCCAACAGGAGTTTTTATTGGAGCCCATGGAGATAGTGTAAGTTAGAATAACTACACTTCAGGTTGTTGTACTTTTTTTAAAAAATAGTTCAAACTCAAACCTTGAAGCTATTTGCAGAAACTTCAAGTTGGACAAGTCATCTCCACAAGGAAAAGCAACAGCATTTTATAGTGTGCAAGAATGTCTCTTGTAACCAGATACTCCAGCTAACAGAAATATTCCATCAGTTCACTGTCATCTTGAAAGCAGAATACTTCTGACAATCAGCCATCTCCCAAAGTGAGCAACACAGAGTTAAATAGAAGCAGTCTTGTACCCAAATTTAGCAACTTGAATGCAGCTTTTGCATTTAAGTCAAGAAATGATTTTTGGTGTTTGATGGCAAACAATGGCAACGATTTCCTTATCAATTATGGTAAACAAAATGCAATTATCAGTAAAATTCAGTAAGTGAATTTTAGCTGGGAGTTTTTCCTGGTTAGAAAGAAAAACTAACTATAAAAACATTTACCAAAAACCATGCTTCATGTTAACATCAAGCTTAGGAAGTCATAAATTGTGTGTAGAAAGTATCTAATCTTGCACTTATCCTTATTGAATTGTATGGAGAACATGTGTAGAGTCTGCTTTGAAAATTGTTTCTTTGTGAAAAAAGCATGCCATGTACTAAGTAAAGGGTTAAAGCAACTCACCTTCTAAATTGGAAGCTTTTCCAGAATTCCCCAATAGTGGATTGCAGCCCCAGCTTATTTTCAGTATCACAGTCCTTTCTCTTCTGCACAGGTGACAGTTTCCTGCTTAGTCCACTTACTTTAGCTGGTATCAATGGCTTGAGCTTTGTCACCATATGCGACCTTATATTACTGGATTTACGTAATCCAGGAACCTGTGGGATTTTAATATCGCAGTACCATGGTTAAAATGATAACCTGCAAGCAACAGACACCATGCTGCAAAGCTTATAATCAAAAAAATAAAGTGTTTTACATTGTGTTGAGGTAATGAAATTGGAAATGCCACAATGAAGTATATTTAGATAGCCTACAACCTAAAAAATGGCATCTCAAAGAAGATATACGGCAGCTGTAAGAACTGGCAAACCAGCTTCCATAAGTCTTCGTATTAAGGTTGTAAATACTCATTTCTTTTGAATTCAGTTTTTGAAGTCTACTGAACAGTTGTTTTTTCATCTGTTGGAAGACTATTTGTTATGCTCTTGTGTAATGCCATCTTTTAGAATTTTAAGAGCAGCAACTCTCTGGTATCACTTTCTGCATCACTTGGATTTCATGAAGATGGAGCCACAAGCAAGAACACAGGTAACAGTACGATGACCCCAAGGATCATTAGACCTCTAGCTGGACCTTCTTACCCAATTTGCACACCAGGAGCTCTGTGCTTGGCCAGAATCTCTCTCTTAAATGCAACCAGACTTAAATTGGAACTTTTCACCAGCCTTTTCTTCCAAGAGAATTCACAGCTTAGTTCTTTCTGAAACATCATCGCCTTTTGCCATCCCCCCACCACACACATTTGTTATATATTTTTTCTGCACCTCAAAAACTGCACTCAGTTTTGGTCCTTATCTACAAGAAAGACATTGAGGCACTGGAATGAGTCCAGAGACAGGCAATAGAGCTGGTGAAAGGTCATCTCCCTCAGCTACTCATCTATGAGCACAAGTCTGATGATGAGCAGCTGAGGGAGATTGAAGTGTTTAGCTGGGAGAAAAGGAGGCTCAGGGGTGACCTCATCACTCTCTACAACTGCTTGAAGGGAAATGTGTAGCCAGGTGGGGGTTGGCCTCTTCTTCTAGGCAACTAGCAATAGGACATGAGGACATGAGGAAATGGCCTTAAGTTGCACCAGGGGAGGTTTAGATTGGATAAGAAAAATTTCTTCCTGCAAAGGGTTGTAAAGCATTGGAACAGGATGCCCAGAGAAGCGGCAGGATCACAACTCTTGGAAGTGTTTAAAAATTGTGTAGATATAGCACTTCAGAATACAGTTCAATGGTGAATGTGGTAGTGCTGGGTTGATAGCTAGACCTGACTGCAAAGGTCTTTTCCAACCTTAGTAATTCTATTATTGAAATTGCACTTTTTCTACCTAAATATATTAAGCAGATCTTGATATTCCAAGGAGAGAAAAAAGTGTTTAGAATGCAAGTTAAAAATCGTAACAAGAATACTAGGAAGAATAAAACAAAATCTTAAAACTGCCTGCTTTATAGTATTTTGCTTTTTATCTATCACCTTGGTCTTTTTGCAGCATATGAAGGCACCTGAATCCTACGTATCCCTGAAGTACTGAATCACATCTGAGTTAGAACTTAATTTATCTAACCCAAAAGTAGGCTAAGAAATTTAAAGCCAGAGCAGAATGCTCTTTTCTACTATCAGTATTAGACTCTTTGCTGAGCTCACAGCAATTGTGAAAAACAATTAGCAGTAAAAAGCACAGCTGAAATAGTATAACAGAAAAAACACTTGAGGTCTTAGGGAGCTCTATATCACAAAGACATTTTTTAGTAAGAAGTTTCTACTAGTTTTGATATTAGAATTGAGTAGGTAGCACTTCATATCTTGGATTGGAACCACTGTAAGAGCTGACAAACTTTTCAGATTGCCTCCCCCAGTTATTAAATTTCTCTAAGTAAATCTACATAGCTGATATTGAGCTTACCAAAATCAGAATAAATTATGCATTATGTGATCAACTGCTTCTTCCTTAAATCTGGAACTCATTTTCCCCTATGGTATCTTCTGCTGTATTTAACACCAGCAAACACTTCCCTTGTTTTATACTTGCAGGATCCTAATAAATATCCTAACAAGATTTTAATAAATTCTAAGAGAAAAAGGACACCACTTCTGGCTCAGTTATCTCTGCCTTCCCTCTCCCATGGTCTTACTGGTACAACAAGGAGTCCAAGAGTCTAGGTGGGCCCAAGTTACAATATGACTGACCTTTTGGTTGTTGTTGTCAGGTTACTTTTTGGCCAAGCCAGTTTCTGATGTAATACTTTATAATTATTATTCCCAGTACATAATAGAAGAAGAGAGAATTCATGGCCATGGAAATAAGTGGTGGAAATCCTCCTACTAGCCACTTGCTTTAAACTAACCCTATTGCCCTCACAGATTTTCAGCAGTTTTTGTTTTCTGAAGGGCTCCAAGCATGCTGAAATTTTGTTTTTACATGATGCTTATATTACTATTATATTATATATATATCAGTACTTCCATAACGTGATCCCCCAATATTTAATATATTCATTCTCCCAATATACCTCCTAAGGTGAGCAAAATAATGTAAAACATATTAAACACAGCTTTAAAGCCAAAGTAATAAAAATTCTGAATGCCAGGACAATTTCCTTGCTCAGTCTTGTTGAGGAAAAGCAGGAAAAATGTTAATGTTCCAAAATACTAATGTAACTCGCTCCTTAACAAGTAAGTTCCTAACAATAACCACAAGATGTCACTATTTTACACAACACACAATATTCTTGTCTGGCAGAGGGAAGCTTGTGATTTTTAGACTGTCTACTCGAAAACTTACTAGGGGGCATACACAGAAAACATCTGCCTCTTACATCTTTTGGCCAATTCTAATGACAACACCTAAGAAGTCAGAGCTGTTAAAGTCTTAGAAGTTATCAACTAGACAAATATATTAAGCTCTTAGCTCCAAAGACAAGGAGCAGAAGTTTTTTCTTATACATACAAGCAAACACAGAGAAATCAAATTACAGTTGCACCTTGTTACTGTATTTGACAATGAACATTACTGGAACTTATATCACAAAAACTGAAATGGGTTTTCTTGCCTTACCTTGGCTTACTTTACAAAGAAGTGTTTAAAATCCATAAAGAAGTTGCAACTCTGTTATCAATTATAGGTGGTTATATTTTACCAATTCCAGGGTAAATGAACAAGAATAAAGCTTTGTCTTGTTTACATTTGCATTGCTTAAATCTTTCATTACAAGTTCTAAAATGAACTAGTAGAAACTGATTTTCAGAGTTTAGTAAAGCTCATAAAATTAAAAGAATTCTTACCTTGGTCTTTAGGATTGTATTTTTTTTGTTAGTCTGAACAGCAGAAAATAGCAGAGACAGAGAACATCGATCATCATTCAGTTTTGAACTAGAATCAGATTCCTTCAAGAGAAAAATGATCTGGTTTTAAAACAGGTTGTGTTTTTGTAAACACAATATATGTTTTCAAATCTACATGTATATACTTTAAGCTACAATGTTTTCAGCAGTTTTAAGAACTCATACAAAAACCTGGCTTGTAGCAAGCAACACTACAAAGGTATGCATACACTTCTGAAAGCACTTCAGGGACTAAAAGCAGAAAACAAAAAGTTGCCTATCAGGTGTTTTTATGAGGAACTGCAGTGATAGCAGCAGAAAGACTCAAGACAAACTAAAACCAGATAACAGATTTTATTTAAGCTAGTATGTTGACACATTATGTTAAGCATTGACAAGAATATGATCATCCTGTGATTCTATTTAGAGAAGTTTTGTTAGCACAAGCTTCATCATCTGGAGGGCACCATTCTGAAAAGGAGACTTCACTGAATAATTTTTTTTATAACTTAAAGGGAAAACAAATGCTGAAACAATGTCTAATTTTCTTACCTTTGCATCTAAGCTGTTGCTGGACACTTGCAGGATTTCTGAAGACTCCAAACTGCATTCTGATGGCTCACAACACCCATGAGACTGTGATGACTGTTCCAGTTCTATTAAGGGGGAGGACTCTTCCTCCGATTCATCACACACTGCCACATTAATCTGATCTTCCTGGGATACAATGCAGTTGTTTCTCTGTTGGTCAAACTCCTGTGAAAATACAGTATGAGATAGACCAAGATTTCCTGAATTACTTTTGAGGCTGCTAAACCCCTGGGAACAACTTTTCTGCATTTCTCCAGGAGGTGTAAGGACAGTCCGTGATGATTTTTCAGTTTCTGAAAACCTAGAAACATCTTCAACTTCTTCTACTTGTTTTACTTCCTGTTTCTGGCAATCCTGCTCAGCATCTTGAGTTAGAGCACCTTCCTTCTTTGCTCTACTGTCAAACATAACTGCATCATCGCAGAAAAACCTAAAAAAAGAAAAAAAAAGGTGAAAGCAAGGGGGAAGAAAGTTATTGATGATGACATACTCTTTTGCATCATTGTCTCTAACCATCCATTTTATTTTCAAGGTATACTTGCAGACAAATTATTCTGGCAACAGGACAAACAGGACAAATTATTCTGGCAACAGGGGAAGTCCCTTGGAGACATTTAGAAAAAAAAAAAGGCAGGAAAAGCATCTGTAAAAATGGCATTCTTTGACTGAATTACTAAGATTTTTCACCTGAATGAGAAACATCTAGAAATTCTACAAAATTTAAGAATATATTAATTAATGATGATAAAGCTAGTAGTGAAATACTTCAGCACCACTTATTAAGGAAAATAGAACCTTATTACTTTTTTCTTATGCTATAGCAGCAGCTCCTGAGAATACTGAGCATAGATTTAGGGAAGAACTTATCAGTGACAATTCTTAATTTTTCATGCAATAAAAAACTTTTCAAAACTTTCAGCTCAGAAAAGTGTGCTTTAAAACTAAGGCATTAAGACTGCTCTGTAAAATTGCACTGCTCAAAAATATTCACATTATATAAGATAAAAATTACACAATAATAGACTTAATTGTGATAATGTTTTGTAAAACAAATTCAAGTAGATGTGGCCAAATGGGACTAAATGAAAAAATAAAAATCTAACAAAGTCCCTGTTGTCAAAGTGATGCTGCAGAGATCAGTAGTGTCAACTGAATGGGATGGGATAAGAATAGATATTTGTCATTGAGTATGACCATGAGTTTAGCTTTACTGAAACAAACAAAAAGCCCCATCAACTTAAGCCCATGTATTCATTAACTGCTCACATATTTGCCACAAAGTAGCTACCCTTGCCTTGTTTTTTTGAGATATATCACATATCCTTTACCTAGAAAAAAACTCCAGCCAATGCCAAATTAATTTTGATACCCAGAGATATTGAATATTTTCTTAAGAGCCACTAAATTGATCACAGAGCTGGAGCACCTCTCCTACAGGGAAAAGCTGAGAAAGTCAGGGCTGCTCAGCCTAGAGAAGAAAAGGTTCCAGGAAGACCTTATAGCACCTTGCAGTACCTACAAGGGAGCCTAAAGGAGAGCTGGAGAGGGACTTTTCAAAAGAGCATGTAGTAACAGGACAAGAGGGAATCATTTTAAGTTGAAGGAGGTTGAAATTAGATACTGGGAAGAAATTCTTCACCTTGTGGTGAATGCGAGTGTGGTGGTGCACTGGAACATGTTGCCCAGAGAAGCTGAAGATATCCCATCCCTGGAAGTGCTCAAGATCAAGCTGGATGGATCTCTGAGCAGCCTGGTCTAGTAAAAGGTGTCCTGACAATGTCAGGGGGGTTGGAATGAGATGATTTTAAGGACCCCTCCAAACCAAACCATTCTATGAATAATCTCAGACTTCACTTCAGCAGTAATAAATGAACATTATCTGTCTCACAAAAGATAGCATGCCTAGCACAAAGGAGCCACCATCGTGGCTGAGATGCAAAACAGCTGCATAAAAAGGTAGTGTTTTTCTTATTTTCAGTATTCCGGCTATTTTAGCAACCAGGACAAATAGTATTTTGCTACTTATGAAAACATGTGCCATAAGCATACCTGCTTCTCGTTCCTGGAACAATCACAGCATCCTTCTCTTTGTTTTTCCTTTGTAAAAAGGAAGCAAATTTATTTCTAACTCTGGGTAGGGAGTTAGAGCTTTCCTGAGTGACAGAAATTCCTGGAGAATCAAGGCTTTGTATTGCTGACACACTCTTTTGCGCTTGACCATCATTATCATTCTCCTTCTTGATTCTTTTTGTTTTTGAAAATGAATATTGCTTCAACAGATCCCCATCTGAGACGACTTCTGAATCTAAAGACAATTTAAGCATCACTGCAAAAGCACATTCTACAATTAACCAGTTACGAGATAACTAACCATTACATATTTACTCTCACAGGCTTAAAAATATTAGTAAGGTCTGGTAAGAAAATAGAATTTAGATGTCTTTAACGCCGGTTTTCTAGTACATAGCCTTAAAAATAACTCTGTGTAAAGGTAGATGGAGTGAAGGCAGAACAACTACAATGAAACTACACTTGATTTAGAGGCAGGTTGCTAAACTACCTACAGACTTTGATAAGTGAGGGAATAAGAAGATACCAGGAGTAACAAAGGAAAAAAAGAAAGCCTCAGCAGTACAGTCAGAAAGCAAAGGGAGCAGTGGAAAACACTTAACATAAAGCACAACAGGAACAAAAAAGTGCCTCTTCTATTACAAGTCCACAGTTTATCTAAGCACATATAACTCAGGTGGCATGGAAGATGAGACAACACAGATGCATTAGAGAAAGTGAAAAAGTTGGCATAAAGAGCACCTATACAGGGGACAGACAGAGCACAGTAAACATTCTTTGTCTTCAGTCTGGCCTAATATCAATGCTAGGAAAACCAGGCTGTTTTAACTTCTTCACAAGCCATGTTAAGCCAGAAATTTAAACCAAAACTATATCAAAATACAGCTTGTATTAAACATAAACTGAAATTTTAACCACCAGAGTTTTATAGCAAACCAAAGAAAGTTAAAATCAAGTCCTGTTGAAAGTTTTCTGTCACCCTTAATCATTATCTAGGCTTTAATATTATGGCTTGTTAGTCTTGTAGCTTGTTGGAAACAGAATACAGACAATAACATTCAAGAGTTAAGCCTCTAAAGCCTCATACTATAAAGTATAAGATAAAATCCCTTCTTTTCCCACAGCCTTCTACAGTTGTTCATACACTTATTTAATATAAACATACCACTCCTTGGCCTTTTTGACAAGAGCTCTTTGCCTGCAAGCTTTAGTCCTTTAACACTAATTATTTTTTCCATGCCTTTGGTTATTGGTTTCTCAGGAAAATGCATTTTAGGAGGAGCAGGATCTTCAGTGGGGCCAAACTTGTATTCTCTGCTCCAAATGCTATTGACATGATTATCACGTCGGTCTCTCCAGCCACAACTTCTCTGCTGCACAGGTTACAAAAAAACATTAAAACCAAGACACAGGTTTATAATTTTGCCTTCTATAAATGATTTCCTGACTTAACATTTCCTTCCTCTTATGCTAGCATTTGTACATCTAGTGACATAGTCCACAAAACCTTTTTTTTTGTTCCCACAATTCTCATGCTTTTCATACTGTTTGTTGTGCTCCCATGTTGTCTTCATTTCAATACGTCACAAGTGACTAACTGCAGACCAAATCTAAAGTTTAAAATTTATTTCTATTCAGGAAACAATTGAGGATTATTCTTGGAAGAAATCCAAAACTCTTTAAGAGAAAAATCTCTTTAAACCACTCACTTCTGTAAATAGATTTAAGGACTTGGTAAATAAGCCTGAAAGTAAAAGATATAGAAGTCAAATGCCATGAAAAATAAAACTTTACCTTTAAAAAAAATGAGATTTATGTGTGTGGGAGCATACAGTTTCTGTAATGTCAGACTAGCTTTCACTGACAATTCATTCATGGATAACAATCACATTTTCCCATTAACATTCAGATCCACATGAAGTTCTTAATATCTAACTTCATAACTAAGATGTTACCTGTGCTGTGTCAGGGTTATAACTATCAACTTGTTCCATTGTATTGATGTCAATATTGCCAATAGCAATTTGAAAAGCAGTATCATCCCCAACATGTCTGTTCCCATCATAGTAAAGGAAAATATCTGAATATTACATTATATTTCAACAACAGTACTATGAAAGGTAGAACAGCTTTTTTCCCATTTTTCGGCTAAAAAGCATGGCTAGAATAGTAATAGCTAATCCCAAAGGATTAACACTACTATTCCTGGCTCAATCTGATGTAACAGCAATTGTAATAGATCTGCAGTCTTTGGCAAATCATGCAAGTCAATATTAAATCTTTCAATTATCAGCAGGAGAGGCAGCAACTTTCTCCTTCCTAATTTCTGCAAATGCCATAGATCAGATGGCTTGAACATACAAAGCTAGTAACTACTTTAACAGTCCCCTCTCCTCCTTCATTTTCGTAATCTTACATGTTGAAATTTACTTTGCACAGATGTGGCAAAATGCTACCTTTTCTATAGGAAGAGGGATCTGGTAAAACAGGAAATGCTAAGATTAGGGACTGATTTGAGCACAAACTGCAAGAATTAAACTGGAAGAGATTATAACACACAACAAGAAAGAAATTCAAGACAGCCATAAAGCAGTCACTTTATATTTAAACTGTACTTAACAAATTATTTTCTAAAGAAAACAACTAGACCAATAACTTCTGCCTGTATCAATAACAGGTCATTTAGTTACCCCCTGTACTTTAAAAAAATTGATAAAAATCAGAGCAAAGGAGTAAAAAAGAAAACCCCCACAAAAGTTTAAGACTGCAGAAAAGCCAGACTTGCGTCAAAGCAGGGATGCAACAAAAAAATCTAAGTACACCACAGATGCAATGAAAATTGTAAGCTACCACATCAGCTCACCCTTATTTCCCCACTCTGCCCTCTCAACACAAAGGATACCGTCCTGCATAAGTTAGTGTTTCTGGATCAATGTCATCTCCATATGCATTCAGAGGAACTAATTTTCTGTTGACAGGATCAAAAACTAACTGATACAGGAATGTATTATTAGCTCGTGTAAAACCCTGTATGTATTCTTCTGGTACCGTTATATTCATCTTCAAGTACTGCCCCATCTTCTTAATAACCTGTCAAAAAAAAAATTACTCAACTGTTTCATTTTAGCAGGTTATATGAAAGGCTAAATACATTTCAAATAACTAATTATCTTTGCTTGTAATTAAATGTAGAATGAGTGTCCTACTGCAACAAGCAGATTCAACTGAAACAGGGGAAGGAAAGAAAACAGAATTTTGTATATTCTTTTCCCATTCAAACTGTCTAGAATTACAAAAATAACAATTCAATTTTTATATCTCCTTCAATAAATAAATCAATACAAAATTAGAAATCAGAAAAACATATCCTCTCCTTAAGGTGTATTTATTTAAACTAATGCACATCAAACTTTTATCATTCATATTATCAGGATGTATAAGCAATATGTGGGTGTTCTTACAATGGAAAAAAAATGCAAATAACCAGAATAAACCCTGGAATTTTGCTCAGTGATACATTAAAGCAAATAATGATTTGCATGGGAAAAGTTCAAAGTTCCCCTTTTACTTCCTCAAAAGCCAAACTAGTTGCTCTGATGTCTGCTCTATATGATATAGGACATTTCAAAATTAAAAATCATGGTTCTTTGTCTGTGAGAGAAAAAGATAAATACACTAAAACACACAAGCAATTTAAGAAAGAAGATAACACACTAAGTTAATTAAACTGCATATTAAAATACTTTTATGCATAGATTTACCTGCCTCCAAGGCAGCCCCATGAGGTACTCTTATTAGCTCTTAACCTCTCTACCCACTTACTACCCATACAGAAGTAGTTATTCCCACCCTCTTAGCCTCTGTATTTCCTAATACGAGATTTGTTTTAATTTCATACATTGCACAAGAAAAAAACCACCATATATTAATTGGTTTTGCAGCACATCACACTTTTTTCCATACTGTTTTTAATATAGAAATGTCCATATACATATGTATGGCATTAAATAGGAGTCCAAATCTCTGCCCCTCCCCCACATGGATAAATCTGTACTTATACAAAAGTAACAGATTATTGAGCAGTTCTAATAACTAATCTGCAGAAGCAGAAAAAAGCAGTAATGAGGGGGTCAAAAAAAAAAAAAAATCTAAGTCTTACAAAAAATTAAGTTTCCCTTCAACTTTACTTTGGTATATTTCTTATAAATATATATCAGCTTCAACACTTGAGTAAGTTTAGGCCAGCATCTTTTTTAAGAACAGGTAAAAATATTTTTTAGTATTCTCCTCAAAATGGAGGAAGACAAGAACCCTTCATATTTTCAGTTCAGTGTTAAATTTCATATATACTAATATAGGCTGTCAAAAAACAAAACAAAGCAAAACTGAGTTTACCTTTATAATATCTGGATTGTTGGCTAATTTTAGTAACTTGCATGCTTTAGCTAACCCAATTCCGTGAATTGAAGGGAGGTAGTCACAACCAGAAAGAATACACATGTAGCGGAATTTCTCTTCTGTAAACACATTTCCAAGCTGCTTGCAGTTTCCTAGTCGAGTTTGATCTATCTCTAGTCCATTTCCAAATTTGTCAATTTTCAGAAACACCTGAAAATTAAGAGGAAGTGAAAACAATTTTCACCCATATAAGGTGGTTCATTGCACTTGGTGGAAACAAGAGAGGCAAAGTGTTATTCTCATCTCTTCTGTTTCCCACATTTGCTGTAGAAGAGTTAATCCATACATCAAACATATTTGGCAACTTCAAGCTCTGCTTTTCAGATATCAGCAAGAGGTAAAGGCTATCAGTATTTTCTTCCATACCTTTTTACATCCAAAAGCTAAAAGATCAGAGTCTTCCGTAATTATAGCTTGAACCATGCCAATCTTATTAAGATAAGCCAGCTGAGCATCAGCTTCATAAGGAGCAACAATACAATCAACTCCCTGGGCTCGTGCAGCCTGTACATAAACAAGAAGCATACAAGTACTTTGCATTAATTTTCATTAATTACCTTAAGAGATCTGAAAGCAAAAAAACCTTTACATTAGAAAGCCAAAACCATGACCTTTTAATCACATACCCATCCTGCCCCAGTAAGAGTCCAATATTTCATGGTCAAAATCTCCATACACTGGTTTACAAAAACAACCTTTCCTTTAACACTATTGCCACTGCCCCTGACCACAGGTGACAACTTCAAACTCATGCAAGTTATATTCTTATACAGGACAACGGAGAACAGTACTAGAACAAACTTAATACTCTTTGACAAAGACCATATGACTGCATTGAAAGTATAGCAAAAAACAACTAGAACAATTTTTAATCAGACAAATTTTTTTCTGTAGTCTATGCTCAGAAACTAGACAAGGGAAAAAAATGCAAAAAAAAAATTACAGGTGTTAGCAAATTCAGTTCATAGGGGTAGGAAGAGATGTGTTTTGACATGTCATTATTATTTATACAAATGGGCATAATAAACCTCAAGCTTGTTAATTGTGCATAACACAATCCAATAACATGCAGGACAATTAGAGACTAAGCAGGTGGGAATACTTTTCTTTCCTATATAGAAGAGGCAGTGATGTAACCACAAAAAAGAAGAGTAGGATATGCTACCTATTGCATAGATTTTTTTTTTTTAAACTGGCATTATCAATAATGTTGACAACTTACTTTAATAACTTCATGAGCCATAGCATGGGTAATATTTACACTACGCCCAAAACATTCTCTAGCCTCTGACAGTCTCCCTTCCAGCAACAATTGTTTCCCCTTCAGAAGACTGGCTTGACGCCTCCTAAAAGACAAAACATCACCAATCTCAGATTGTGAGATAATCTCAGATTATTTTTCACTTAATCTCAGATTATTTTTCACTTAAAAGAACGAACAGCAGAAAGGACTAAGAGACAGGTAAGAAAGGGGGAAAAATTGCAACACCTTCCAAATGTGAGCCACTGCATAATTTTTTAAAACAAAAGAATAGCTAGGTCATTGCATTGGCAAGGACAACTAGATCTGAACGTTGGAATTGATAACATTTTCTCAGAAAACAGTGACAAATAGGAACTGAAACCAGCAGCGTAAAAGAAATGCACCCACTCAGCTTGCAGTAGAATAGATTTAATGGGAGTATCTGACACTAGATAGTTATCGATTTAGAGGACAGAAAACCTAATTTACTTAATTTCATAAAACGAAAATTGTTCACCTCACGCTGAAGAAAGCACGTGTCTCATGAGACTTCATAAATAACAACCACTACTGAAAAATTCTCACAGCTTCAGTGAAAAGTCCCATTTATAGGGACCTGAATCCAAATTTGAAACAACTTTATCTTGTTAGTTGTAGAGAAAGATGAGGAAAGGGGTACTATTTTAAAATAAAAATTATATTGAGAAAAAATATTTTTGTTTAGAGATCGCAAGTGTGGGTAAACTAAAAGCCTCTAAACATGACAGGAACTACTGCTCAAAGGTTTACTTCCTTCCTTTATAAAATGGCTTTCATTTATGAAGTGCATCTCTATTTTTAGAATAAAACCTCTAAGAAGTTTGTATAATTTTAGATGCAAATTTAAAAATATCACACTATGTTGCCGGGGGGTTTACCAGAACTTACTTCCTAGCTGAAGTTGGAGGGTTTTTGATTTTTACGGTAGTGATAAAACTCCTTTGCTTGCAAATCAATACACTTCAGTACTTACTCTCTTCGTGCCTTTTCCACTTCCTTCTTAGAGGGTAGGGTACATCCATCAAATACCAAAATTGGTTTAATTCCAAATGAGAGGAGCATATGAACAAGTTTCATACAGAAAGCTACATAACTGTATCAACAACAACAAAAGTAAGAAAAGAGAGAAACTTTATTGTTAATCACAAATCTATCACACATTTTCCAGTTGCAGGAAGGGAGAACTGTAAATTTAGGACTAGCTATTCACAAATCATAACAGGCTGTACATTCTCCCAGTATCACAAAAAACTAAGAACATTTGAACGCAGTTTGGTTGATTTTTTACCAAGAGAAACAATCCACCTCCCAATTCAGACCTGGGCTGACTGCTCCTCTCTCCCAGACAAAATGAAATAAGAATTCAAGTATAATTCAGTTGATTTTGCTACATTAGGATTCAATACTGATAAAAACTTAACCAGTTAAAACGTGGATTGTCTTTTTACTTTCAGCAACTCAATTCACAATGGCCAGGGAAACAGGAAGCAGACAAGCACAGTACATGACCTTTCTCCAGAAAGGCAGACTAAAAGTACTTCTGTAGAGTTGGAAGTGATGGGGTTATTTAATCTCTCAGACCTTCCACTGCCTTCAAACCCATCTCTTGAAAAAATATTTGTGGGACGTTCCAGATGTTCTTTATTCCCTCAGACCTCTCATCTTCTTACCTGCTATTTCTACAGACCTGTATGAGATCATTTTATCAATAGCACAGAACTAAAATCTAATAACTGCTGTAAACACTAAGCAAGCATATTGCAGCAATGTTCAAAGAAAAAAAAATTATTTTTTTTAATTTTAAGGACACTGTTTAAAACAGCAGGAGCAACCTCATCAACAGAGGAAGGGAGGAGAAGGAGAGTGGGATTTAAAAGCATTTAAAGGATACGAGCACTGAAGAAACTAGATTTAGAGGCACAGAAAAATAACTGACTTTTGAAAGACAGGAGCAAATAGCACTGTAGCTATATAATACCTCCATCCAGATGAATTTTAAAGTGTGAAAGGACTCTACACTATAGTTAAGGTGCCAGTCTCAGATCATATGTGCATGGAAACAAGATTTGCCCATAAAGTACTCGTGTATTCAATTTCAACCATTCCAAAGTTTCCTATGACTATTTCTCCTGACAGTCAATTTTTTTCCTCAGCTGAAGTGTATCCTATTCTCAGGACTCTGAGGAACCTCCACTACCTTTAAGGCAGGGTTGGATTGAAACTCCACTCCACTTCAGCAGAAAATATCTGAGTCCATTTACAAAGCACCAACTCTCTCTTGCCTCCAATCAACCCTGTGGTGGATCCAAGGGCCCCTGGGTGGTGCCAAGCAATAGGACAAGAGGCAGCAGGCAGAAACCAAACCACGGGAATTCCACTAGAGCATAAGGAGAACTTCCTTCCTGTGCAAGTAACCAAGCACTGAAGCAGGTTGGCCAGAGAGGTTTTCGAGTCTCTTCCTTCCTTGGAGATATTGGAAAGCCATCTGGACACAACCCTAAATAATGCTCTCTAAGGGAGCCTGCATGAGATGACATCCAGTGGTCCCTTCCAACCTTACCTATATGCAATCTAAAACAAGAGTTCAAGCCACATTTGCAGAGGTGGGCAAGAAATGCAAACATCATCTCAGGTGTGGAGCTTAATCTGAAATATGACCACAATTTTTGTTCATCTCCTTCCCTAGAACTGTAACTGTGTAAACATGCTTTAGAAAAGCTACTTTAGCTAAAAATGTAGTATGTTCAGAAAAAAATCTTACACTTTAATCAGAGCACAACACATCTCTCAAAATTCTTTGGCATCATTGCAACCTTTGTCACAGAAGTATTTATAAAGTGTCTTTAAATTTGAAATTAAAGAATTGCACGTACAGAATTTCATCAGAGTGATTAGATTATAGTTGAGAGTGATATATGCTAGGAAAAAAAAACCCCTAACTGATACAGACTTGGGTACTCTAACAAAAAAATATATTGAAAGTCTTTTCCCCAATATATACTTCATTTTTTTTTTTATTTTGCACAGCTGGAAAGCTGTATATTTATCGCCAAAAGTGTCCATTTCTAAAGAGTTCAACTCAGAATTCAGAATCAATAGTAAGAAGCGAAACTACGTAACTTAGTTTTTAGTTCAAGAAACACCAAGCTGGCAAAACTAAGTTTGTAAAAGGGCGAGAGATAAACGTAAGAAAGACTTACAAATCCGTGGGCTCTCCCCGGGCCAGCTTCTCAGCACAAGCGTAGGCGCCTTTGTGCAGCCAGCAGTAGGTGTCCACAGCCACCGCCATTCCTTTGTACTTCTTCACGTGCGAAGGCTCGGCAGCCTCCTTGATAAACTGGAGCAGGCCCTGGATCCCCATGATGCCGCGGAGCGGGGAAACAAAGCAAGGCGCCAACGCAAAGCCGAGCGCTTTGTGCTCTCGATGGCCACTCTCGATCTCGGCTCCAGGACCGCCAGGTCAGCTCACAGACGGGGCGCTGGGCCGCGCCAGGGCCACCAGGAGCTCCCGCGGCTGCCCCCACGCATCCCGGCTCGGGGCCACCTCCCCACGCGGCGGTGGCGGCTGTACCTCGCTGCGGGCCGGCGCTGCCCGGAGAGTGGGGCGAGAGAGGCAGAGAGGGAGAGAGGGGCAAGGGACCCGGCGAGCCGGCCCGGCTCCGCCCGCACCTCGCCGGGGCAGC
>VZRH01001001.1:464156-538030 GCA_013397555.1 Urocynchramus pylzowi | reverse complement strand
TCGCCGGGGCAGCCGCGGCTCCTCCGGCTCGGCTCAGCCACGGCGCGCGGCGGCCGCCCGGGGCTTTCAAGCAGCGCGCGCTAAGCGGGCTGGCCCCGCCCCGCATGCGGGGACTACGATCCCCACGGTGCCCCGCGCGGAGCCTGTGGCGTTGCGCGGCTGTGCATGCCTGGCGGCGTTCCTCACGGCATTCCTCACAGCCGGCGTGCGGCGGACGCAGCTCGTGGGTAACAGCAGGAACGTGGCATTTATAAACATGAAATACATGGAAAACAAAAGGCCCCGCAGAGTTTTAAGAGAACAATGGACTGTAGCCAACGCCGTGAGAGGGGCGGGGAAGGGAGGGGCTGACGCGGGTCACTGCCCGCCAAGGACAAGCGGGGACAGATGTTATTGCTACAGGACTGAAACCGCGGGGTTAATGTAAGAACGGACGGTCAAAGTTATAATTATAAGATACAGGTTCTTAGTCTTGTCAGTTATCGTAAGGGTTTGCTTGCATAAATAAAAACAAAAGTAAGATGTAAATGTAGGCCAATATCTACCAGGTAGAAGTTTCTTTTTCTACATGCCATTTGGAAGCCTGTACGGTTCTTAAATTCTTTGACTCCGTGACGTGGATGACTCAGTCAGCAGTGTAGAAAGCAGTGTTTCCAGACAGTGGACAGCAAAGTTTAGATTCAGTGCCTTCTGGAAAGAACACATCTGAATTACAATTTCTCAGCTAAGATATGCATAGAAATAACTTGGCTACAGTGATAGCATAAGATGTTTTAATGTTGAAAGTATTGATTGAATTCTCCTTTGCCAATTCTTTTTTCACTCCATGATTCTGACTATATATGACACACTCCACAAGTTTTAAATCAAATTGCAGTTAGAATCCATTTGGATTAGGTTCGCTTCTCTTAAGAATATGTTCTTCTATCACTTCTGACATTTCTTTTTCTATCAAACTGCTCTGCTCATGGGAAGAACAGTAATAAGAGTAGACAATGTAATGTACCAATACAAGTCAAAATCTTATGTGTAATTCAATGAAAAATACTTTTGATTATTTTCTGTAAATTAAAAATAGTTAAAAATAGTCCTAAGGTAAACCTCAGAGTCAGAAGCACTGGAGCCAAATAACTTGCCTTGAAGGAAGCCAGAGCTACAGAACTCATGCGCAGCTCAGATTTTCCTTTTTTTCAATTCCTTCACCTGAAAGGATGGGTACCTTGGAATTGAAGAGTTAGCACAACATGCCTTAACATTCAGTTTATTACAAATATCTTCAGCCATGTATGAACCAGTTTGACCCACCCTCATGACTTCTCATAACTTCTATAAAAAAACAGAAGCTTGATACCATGAGTCAAAGCCTTTGTTGGTTTCAGTAGAACTATCTCGACTTAAAACTGTCTAAAGATACTGATCTTAAGGTTCAACAGTGTCTCAGAAGAAAGTAGTCAGATGGTAACATTTTGGTGGGTTATTCCTTTGAAGAATACCATAGCATTGCAGTTTTATTTCCCATAGGTACCAGATGAAACAGGGAAGCAGCACTGCATTATGGTTAGTTACAAGACTTGTTGTAGTATAGAGAGCTCTTTCACAAGTAGCTCCTCTATCAGGAGAACTGCTAAGACTAGAAATTACCATGCCAAATCTCTGCTGTGTGTTTTTCTCTTTCCTTGAGCAGTTTTGTAATAGTGACTGGCAGAATACATTTTAAAGAGATCTTAAAGCAGAAAGTATAGCAGAAACATTTTGTTTTCTTTGCAACTGTTTTCTGTCATGTAATAAAAAAAGAAGAGCCATTCTGAGTATAGCCCTGTCGATCCCTAATAGAAATTTGAGATGGGTGCCCAAGATAAAAACACTGAAGTACCCCTAGAACTGCTTCTGCCTCAACACAGCTCTCCTAAAGAGAGGAAATGGGATCACTGTCTGATGCAAACATCTAACCTTTACATGGACGAGTGAAGCAAAATTAAATTTGTATTTGTGCCCACTACAATGGGCAAGGACATCTTCCAGATTTCCCCGCCCCTTCCTTCCGTGCAGTGTCTGGCACAGGTGGAAGTGTCTTCATGCAGAAGATTAAAACACTTGGAATGAAAACCGGCGCTTTGCTGAAGCTCACAATCAGACCATCAGCTTTAGTGATATCAATAGACTGAGTGTCTGGTTTACAATAATTTTTCCAAAGTTTCAGTGAATTTCTTATTACTGCTACTATATTGTTTTCACTGCTTAAGAAGATGATCACTTTTATCTCAAAAAGTTGGTTTGGAATTTAGTTGGACTATTTAATCAATTTCTTAGAAAATAAATTTGATTTTTCTCTGATAGGTGGCGTCATTACATTCACTGCACCCTTTATGTATTTTATTGAAATTTCTATTATTGGACTATATATTTTTTTCACAGCTGTTTTTAGCTTAGCTAAGAAGCCAGACTTTAATACCACCAGCAAATTCATGAACAGTTGTACACACTTGAGAGAAGTTTAGAAGGTGACATCCTTAAACTATATTTAGTAGCAGAAGAAATGTTTTTAAAAGCTCCTAATTTATCAGGAAAACATTATATGAATAGTGTTGGTAAATTTATTAAAAACCTAGATTATCTAGTTAACATAGTTTTGATATGGGTATCTGCTGATTATGTTAGCTTAGTAGCTATTCTGAACTTGTCTTAAGTTTGGCTACACTTGTGTGGCACTTGTGCTTCACTGTGCCACTTGTGTGGCAAGTTTTTTTATCTCTGGAAACGTAATGCCAGTATAGAGAACAAAAGCATGCTAAACCCCAGTATCCCAGTGCATATTTTTTTTCCCTTGTGATCTGTCCTTGTGAAATCATACATCCGGGTGCTGCTGAAGCCTCTGTTCCTTGTTGGCTGCGTGGCTCAGCCTGGCCCCTAGAGGCTTCTTGGGACACAGCCTCAGCTGCAGCCGAGTGCAAGGGGCAATTCACAAAGGCGCAGAGACAGGAAAAACTCTCTTAATTTGTAGATAAATCTTCAATCAATAGTCCTGCAATCATTACTACCACTTTAAATTACTCTTGATTTTTCTTTTTTTTTGACCTCACACAGGTGCCTCCAGACTCTCCAAGTCCATCCAGAACTTGAGCTGTGCCAAGGAGACTTTCTTCAGTTTGGGAATTATAGAGAGCTCTCTCTCCATATTTCATTATGGCATGATCTAGTACCATTAGCAGCTTGATTCAATAATTAACAAGAAATTGCAAAAAGACAAGCGAACTGCTGCCGATAACCACAAACCGCTTGGCATGCTGTGGGAAGGGAACAGCTGTGTCATCCTACTTAAAAGAGAGCCTGAGACAAGAAACCCGAGTCCTTCTGGGGCAGGTGAGCAGCCTCTGGGGAGTTGTTGCTGTCGATTTATTTAACTGGGTGCTGGACCCCCCTGCACCTCAGGTAAGCTATTCCTAGACTTACTCTGCATGTGTAGTCTATTTTGCTGAGAAAAGGGATTTTGAATAATGTTTGACAGCGTTCCTTTCCTCAGTGGCTCTGGTAGCACACAGTGAACTAGCAGGTGAATGTCTGTGTTTCAGGGAAGCCTACGGAAACATGAACCATACAGGGCCTTGGATAAAATCTTGTTTTAAGCCAGTAGCTCTATAAAAAGGACATTTTAAATGAAAGCTTAAGATGAAACAAAAAAAAAAAATCTTTTGTCATAAACAGAAAACTAGCTGAGATTCACAGAGATCTGATTCTAGCTCACAGACTTTTATGGGACATTCAGCCCAGAAAGAAGAGCAGAAGATAGATGTTTATTTTTCAGGTACAGACTCCTCAGAGCGCAGTGCAGTGGGCAGGAGACATTGTCTCTAAAAATCCAGCAGCACTCCCTCATAGCAGGAAAATAATATTTTGCTGCGTTATTTGGGGGAAGTTGCCTTCTCCTTTTCTTAGAGTAGGCAGCTGATGGCAGGTGCTTCCACAGTGCCTGCTGCCCTCTCAGTATTACTGGCTGCTCTCATAACATAGTCTCAGGCCCTTGCATCTGTTACATCTAGCCACACTAAGTGCCCTGTTAATTTCTGTTTCTTATATTAGCGTTCTTCTTTGTGCTACATGGAATAAAACTAAAATAGGTTAATCATTAACTAATTATGCCAGTAGCAGCTGAACAGTCTCATGTGTTCCTGACTGAAAGTAATCTAGAGTCTGTGTTTTGCTTTTTTGTAGGTATTGATATATTCCATATTGCTGAGTCTTCCAGCAGCAAATGAAAAATATGTATTTATTCCTGCTTTCCATTTTACCTTTGCTTTTGAAAGTCACTGGAACCAAAGATGTTATATTTGGTCATAACAATTTCACAGAATATCAAGTGGGCAACATGAACCTCATTCTCTCTGTCCCACATGGTGGGTCAATGGAACCTAAAGACATCCCTGATCGAGAGGCTGCCTGTTGGGATGCGAAGACATCCTCTTGTATTTTCTCTCATGACTCTCCTCCTGGAAGTATTCAAAATGCTATGAAATGCAAAGTGTCTACCAACCAAGACAGGTATACTATAGAGGTGGCTCAGGCCCTTGCTGAAGAAATCAACAAAATTACTGATGGCTTCTTCCCACATATCATCATAAACCACCTACAGAGGTTCAAGATGGATGCTAACAGGGAAAAGGAAGAAGCCTCCTTTGGAATTCCCCAGGCAGAACAGGCCTGGGAGGACTATATGGGATTTTTGACCACTGCAAAATCACAGATGTCAGGGGGCCTAATTCTGGATATCCATGGACAAGCACATCCTGAAAGGTGGATAGAACTAGGTTACACACTTTCAAAATCATCCCTTAACTCAGGTGTCTTTTCTGTATCAAATTCCTCAATTAGCCATCTGGCCAGTCAGCTGGTCAATGTGTCTTCTGAGACTTTGGTTGCAGGGAACAGAAGTTTGGGTAAATATATTGAAGGACAAAATAAGAGTTATGTGTGTGTGCCTTCTCCATCCAATCCTCGCCCAAATAATGGAAGCTATTATAGTGGTGGGTACATAACAAAGACTTTTGGTTCCCGTAGTTCTGGCATCACTGATGCCATTCAGCTTGAACTGCCCCAGTGGGTGAGGGCAGCTGAAGAGCGTCCCAGATTTTGTAAAGCACTGGCAAGGGCTGTAATGAAATTCTGGCAAACTAACTACTGCAGCCAGCAGAAGCACAAACTTCTGCCCTGCTGAAAGAGGCTGTCCTGTTAAGATACCTTTCCTTAATAGAGTAGTGATCTGGAACAATTGAACAACTCGTTCAGTGCCATATAATTGTGGATGCTGGTAAAAAGAGACCATCCTGCAAAGGAATGCATCAACATCGAGAAAATCCACAGTTAATACCAACAAATCTATTAACACACACCTTTGTACTAGACCCAGCATTGAAAAGACTGCTGTAAGATGAGTGGGTGCAAGCATCACTTGCCTGTGCTTAATTTCTTTTCCAATCTTGTGATAAACACCTAAGCTTCTTCTAATAAATTCTGTGCAATGCCTTAGTGGATTACCTGTTCAAAGAAATTAAATGTCTCTGCTTTTCTTTTAACACTTAAGAAAGAAAGTTGGATAATATCATTGTATAAAATGTTTGAGGCCAGGACCAGTTTCCATTTGGTGCTTATAAAGCCCTAGGGTTTGGAAGTAAACAGTAATGCTGAGCAATGACATGCAGTCTGATCTACCCAGGTTTTTTTAATATAATGAATTAGGAAAAAAAAGATCTGATAGCACTTATAGCACTCTAACTCTGTCACACTTTAAATAGCATAACAGTAAGGTAGTGACTGGGTGGAAGGCTGATAAAGATAGCACATACACATCATGCAGTTTTGACAGTTTTCCTTATGGCATGACTCCCTCCTGAGAGCTTGTCCATTATTTCAATCACCATAGGATTAAACACTTGATTTTTACTGGGAATACTACTACATTATGGAGTTTCTGCACAGTGGAGAATATAGTGGCATGAACAGCCATGACTACAAGTCAACTCCTAGAAAACACAGGCAGTTAATGAAGAAAACCAAAGAGAGAAGGAAGCAAGACTGAAAAGGGTACCATTTGAAAATTAAGAACCTACGAAATCCTAGCACTGCTAAAAGTTTGGTAAAAAGAAAATATTGAGCAGTTTTGAGGAAGTAAATAGTCAGTTAATAAACTGAAGAGAAGTGGGGTATCTGCATCTTGCAACCATAGTAAAATAATTTAGGCCTATTAGTAGGGACAATGCCAAAGAGAAAATATTACATTATGTGTGATAAAACAACACATACGAGCATCAAAATAAATGGATAAGGATCTCTTTGAACCTGAACTGCATTCTTTGAAGAATAGGAAATTTTTAGGTAGCTGAAAGAGACTTTTTGTAGCTTTCAAAATGATACAGGATTCAGAATTGCAAGAATGTTACCTTTTATATACTAACTGCTAAATCGTGGATCAGATGAAGTGAATACAAGAAGTAAATGGCAAATCACACTTTATTTGGTGCCACTTGGTTTGTCAGACAAGTCTGATTTTAGTTTAGATCACAAGGTTGGCTAATGTGGTGGGCTGACCCTGGAAGACACCAAGTGCCTGCCCAGTTTCTTGCTTGCTCCCTTACTTCTCCCAGTGGGATGGAGAAGAGATGTGGAAGAGCAGAAGTGAGAAATTTCTTGGGCCACAATGAAGGCAGCTTAATAGGTGAAGCAAAACTGCATGTGCAAGCAAAGCAAAACAAGTAATTCAAGCACTGCTTACCACCATTAGGCAGATGTTTGTTTAGCTGCTTCTGGGAAAGAGGGCCTCAGTACACATAATGGGAAGACAATTTGGGATGACAAACACTATAACCATGAACATCTTGGTTCCCTCCCCCATTCCATGAAGATGTTATATGTACGGGCTGTCCTGGGTGTGTCCCTTTTCCCACACTCAGCTTACTCACTGGGTGTGAGAAAAAAAACACCTTCTTCTTGTGGTGGCATTGCTCAGCAATAGCCAAAACACTGGTGTGTTATCAATACTGTTTTATTTACTAATCCAGGACACAGCACCATACAGGCTGGTGAGAAATGCAGAAAATTACATTAATCCCTGCCAGATCTGGTACAGCTGATCATAAGAATTTTAAATATACTCCTACAAGATACTTTGCAGCTACCCTTAAATCCATCATAGCCTTGTAACAAGTCGAAGGCAGATAAATAATTGCAAGTCATTGTATATTCAGTTCATGAGAAGAATGTCTTTTCAAGAAGGCCAGCAGATCAAACACCATTCAATACCAGTGATATAGAAAACCTGCTATTTCCCCCAAAATAGTAGGTTATAATATCACTAGTTATATGCATTATTATATGCATATGCAATTACCTTTTTTCTCACTAAGGTGAGACACTTAGCACGATTTGTATGCTCAGCCAAAGGATGAAAATGTGTTCTGTGCTTTGTGTCATGTTGTGACATTGTCCTGGAATGCTGAAATGCAAGAAAAGATTAGCAGAATCATGGTGGATAATTAATTGAATATGGGTTCAGCAGGCACTTTTCTGGCTTAGAGGATGAACACACTCTTTGAAAGCATAAGCAAGGAATGAACAGGCAGAAACAGCAGGGCATATTAACTCTTTGTTGACTTTATGATTAATCTGGCAGGAAAAAAAGCAGTGTAATCTTCAATATTCAAAAGTTCAAACTGGACAAATTGAAGCAGAGAGGAAATCAGTGGTTTTGACATAGAGAGCAACTGTCAGAAAATATACATTAAGTCACATGGGCTTTTCAATATCTAGTTATAATCATACATGGGCTTTATTAGAATTTATTCTTTGCATGAAGGATTGGAATAGAAGTAAAGATCTGTTTTCTATATGTTCTACTTAATCGTGAAATAGATTTAAATGTAATTGAAAAGAAAACCAGAGAAAAAATAACAAAAGAAATCTGCTAATTCACTTAATGAAGAAATGAAACTTCAGTTATTTGTCTTGACTCGTGTCTCCAATGGAACCTGGATCCTTTTCCCGTCCCTTGTGACCGGACTTCTCAGCTTTGATCCTTTGAAGACCTTTAAAAAATGTCAAGAACTAATTAACATACTAAGGTGAATAGACCAGATTGATAGCATTTTGTAACAGCAAAGACAAAAAATATCTTTTTGTGCACATAGCTTACAGAAAACGTCTGATTCCATTTTGTTGTAAATCCATTGCAGTGCTATTGGCTTCAAAGTATTTTATTTTCTTTTTCAGGAAGAACACGAAACACAGATTTCCAAAGTACATGAATGGTCAGAAAAGTAGCATATGTGCCAACTATTTGAACACTGCGCTCCTGAGTTTTTTCTGACACGCTGTAATGCTGCATGGATTAGGTCATATATATTGGAATGCAGAGCTGGAATGCAAAGTATCCTGTTAATCCCACCTAACCAGTCATGTAGGATCTAACTCTGACCCAAGTCAGTTCTCTAAGTACCCTCTACAGAGAGGGATCAGCACACTTGCTAGGGGTGATTCTTTTCATCCTATGATATGTGGGATAGACAATCCTGTGGAATATTCTGATCTTACTCCATAGAAGAAAAACCTAGGAAGCTTTGCTAGACAGCTTGCAATAGATCAGATTATTAATATCCGTAAAATAGTACTACCTTACAATACTCAAAGCAATTTGGGCAGATGGGAATAAATAGGTTTGGGGCTGGTTAAAAGAATCCAGTCTGAGCAAAACATTAATGACATGAGGTTGAACAGGAGGAATAAACATCTGCAATACTCACTGTTTGGCATGCTCACTTCAATTGGATTCTCAAGCTTCCACCAAAGTTGGAGTTGGAGTTGGATAGGTAGTAATGCAAATCATGTTAGAAAATTAAATTGAGAAGCAGACAATTAACAGCGTAATGTCAGAGTGTGTCACTGTAATAACATACAAGTGCTAATGGCTTCTGAGGTATGAATGCCACCACAAAATGTAGAAAACACTTGTGCTTACCTCATATATAGGAAGAAATCCAAATACTGCACCAGCCTCTTTGCTTGCAAACTCAAAAGTTTCCAAAGGTTGAACCTGATCAAGGGAAGCCAAAGTCAGTGCATTAGTAGCTGAAGACAAAAGGTAATGAAGACATTCTTACTACAACTGCAAGAGAAGTTTTATATTCCCATGACTTTTAAGGTTAAAGCCAGGTAAAGATGGAAGAGCTCCACTGATATTCAATTAGAGTTGTAGAAAGTATATGTAATGAAATCTAACTCTCCTGGCTTCTGATTTCATAGGAACCCTGAAAGAACTATTGTATGCAACCAGGGATTCACTGTTATTCTAGTATTTTCATACATCCTTAGAGTAAACTTAGGCTATTTAGGTTTTCTGTTGAAGTAGAGGAAAATTCTAGGGTTTCTTTTACATGTTTAAGCCAGTGAATCAGTTTGTGCTACCTTCTAAACTGAAATTTTACAATGTGGAAAATGAGAATGAAAACCACAGACATTTCTTAGATCACTCTGTTTTTGCATTTTTGTTCTAGTTTGTCCATTGAATGAGAAAGATATGTAGGGTTATTTATGGATCATTTTCAAATGAGAAATACAATTTTATTTCCTATACATTGCACAGAACATAAATTTGTCATATACATTAGCTACCTTTTCAGGAGCCAGAGCTCTGAAAAACTTGAATCTGTGAACTGCTTCCTCATGCTCAGCATTTTCTAAATCTGAAGGTGATCCAGTCAGTGACTTCAACCTGTATGTACAAGACAGAAAAAACCTGAAGTTCCTATCAAAATGACAGTTATGAACACAATATTCATATATGACTCCAAAATGAAATTATTTTGAAGTATGCTCCAAAATTAAATTATTTTGAAGTATAAGTGATTTCATATATCTTCAAAATACAATTTATATTAGGATCTTCATTGGTGTCACGGAGTGCTTCACTAATGTTTTGTCAATCCAGGTATGGCTGTCACCTGTAGAGGGCAGGAAATTTTAATATAAACACCATTTACAAGAGTAATGTGCTAACTCTCTGATAATGGCTTTTCAGCATGTCTTTAAGTTCTGACTAGAACACCTGAATGTGACTGTCATAACAAAGGCCTCCTCTGCCAATATGTCTGGTTTCCAAATTGAGTCATGAGAAGAAATTATCTGGAGTGTCTGTTAGTGCAGATGAACAGTTGCCTTTATAATCAGAAAAATAAGTCAGGTCACACAAGCTAAGGAACTACATGGAGAAACTGAGACCATTCTTCTATATGGCTCTGTCTACCTGCTGGCATTTTTCAGTCGATCTCCTGAGATGTTTGTTTAAACTGTAAGCACTGTGCTGCTCAGATGGGTTTGTGTCTTTTCAAGTATATGCACATTTGGGGAATATTTTCCCACAGCTTTCTCCTGGAGAAGCTGGCTGGTCATGGTGTGGCCAGGTGCACTGTTTGCTGGGTAAAAAATGACTGGGTGGCCAGGCCCAGAGAGTGGTGATGAATGGTTAAATCCAGCTGGCACCCAGTCACAAGTGGTGTTCTCCAGGGCTTACTGATGGGCCCAGTTCCATTTAATATCTTTACTGGTGACCTGGAGGAGGAGATTGAGTGCACCCTCAGTAAGTTTGCAGATCACAGCAAGTTGGATGGGAATGTTGATCTGCTAGACAGTGGAAAACCTCTGCAGAGGGACCTGGACAGGCTGGACCAATGGGCCAAGGCCAGTGGTATGAGGTTCAACAAGGCCAGGTGCCAGGTCCTGCCCTTGGGTCACAACCCCTGAGAGTGCTGCAGGCTGGGGGCAGAGTACTTGAAAAGCTGCCTCATGGAAAAGGGCCTGGAGGTGCTGATCTACAGTGGCTGAACACGAGCCAGCTGTGCCCAGGTGGCCAAGAAGGACAATGACACATAGCCACTAGCTCAGCTGGCTACAGCATGGTGCTCATAATGCTAAAGTTGTGGGCTTCATCCCTCTACAGGTCATTCACTTAAGAATTTGACTTGATGATCCTTGTGTGTCCCTTCCAACTCAGAACATTCTGGGATATTCAATCTGTGATATACAAATAGTGTGGCCAGCAGCACTATGGGTGATTGTTCTCCTATACTTGGCACTGGTAAGGGCACTCTTCAAGTGCTGTATCCAGTTCTGGGCCCCTCAATTCAGGAAGAATATTGAAGTGCTGGAGTGTGTCCAGAGAAGGGCAACAGAACTGGTGAAGGATTGAGAGGGTGAGTCCTATGAGGAGCAGATGGGAGAGCTGGGGGTGTTTAGCCTCGAGAAGAGGAGGCTCAGGGGAAACCTTATTGATCTCTATAACTGCCTGAAAGGAGGCTGTAGCCAGGTGGGGGTCGGCCTCTTCTCCCAGATGACAACAGGACAAGAGCAAATGGTCTCAAGTTCTACCAGGGGAGGTTTAGATTAGATATCAGGAAAAATTTGTTTGCTGAAAGGGTAGTCAGGCATGGGAACAGGCTGCCCAGGGAGGTGGTAGAATCACTGCTCCTGAAAGTATTCAAAAAGCATCTGGATGTAGCACTTAAGGGATATAGTTTATAAGTGAATATGGTGGTCCTTGGTAAACAGTTGGATTTGATGATCTTAGAAATATTTTCCAACCTTAATGGTTCTGTGATTCCATGAATATATGTCTGTTAATAACACAACATGATTTGATAATTGAGATCCTAAAACATTATCTTGGTGATGAATATCGTATGAGTTATCCAATAAATGAATTATACTAGCATCACAAAGATAAGTGACTTGTCCCAAGACAATTGTCTGCATCCTGCAAAGTACAAAGCCTAGCATCCGTAAGTAACACAGGAAGATGGTAGGCTAGCTTTCCATTACAATATTTGGTACAGTTAATCCAGAGGAACCGAGTCACTCTTAAGGAGACAGCACACAAAGTCTGTAGAATGATGACTGAAACTTTCTATTGCACAGTGTGGCTGCTTTTTTCCTCCCAGCAGAGAATTCCCTACACAATTAAGCATTTCTCATTTTCTTGCTCTTTGTCTGTTTAGTTAATGTGTTGAAATGTATGATAGCCATTCTCCTTTACTGAAATATTTGATGAATCCTCAGTAAGTAGTCACAGACATAGGCATGTTATTTATGGAAAGTTTCAGGTTAGCTGACTCAATGATAGTATCTTTGGTTCCAGAGGTTTCAAACTGACTATTTCAGTTGACTGCTGCTGACTATTCAGAGGAACTACAGGGGTCCTTCAAACAAAGCCAAGCACATCTCTGTATTGATGAGTTACTGTTCTGCCTGCAGTGACACTACTCATATTAGTATGAACTCCATGGAATAATAATTATTAGCAGGATACCAAATTCAATGGAGTAACAGTAAAGCATCCTAGAGATTTTCCATTGTCCCAAACTGCTCTGGTTGAAAGGCAGCCTTTCACTTTACCACTAAACCATGCATGACTTTGTAAGTCCTGAATATTCTTTTTTTCCATATCTGGAATACTTTGTTATTTAAGACACTGCCTGTATTGCCTCTGAGGATGCCCTCTTCAATATTTCTGTTCAATTGGTTAATCCACTAATTAATGAACCAGAGTATTCCAGGACTAGAAATATGTACTTAAACTAACAGGCCAAGGCACTCTGACTGGACTTGTAACTACCCCATATCCCTTAAGAACTCTACCTATAAGAAAAGTTCAACACTGCTATTGAACACACATTTATTCCAGTTTCAGAATGCCACAATCTGTGAATCCTCTACCCATGTAAGTGAATGTATCCATAACATCCCAGCAAGTTCAAGATGACCATTTCTTAAACTGAAAGATTAAATTGGGTTTATTCTTCTAGAAGGATTTGTGTTTTGCTTGAAACTATTCACCTTAAGCTGTTCAGGTAACAGGCTGCTAACCTGAACAGCATATATAATATACAACCTCTAATTAGGCTAAAAGGTGAGACAAGTATCTAGTCATCACTTTAATATCTGAGTTCAAACCTTGAACATCACCTAATACTGACTGTCACCAAGTCATACAAATGAAAAGATTTATCCATACTGGGTCAAAAACCATATGTAAAAAGATTTTTCTGAATAAAAAACATTACTATTTCTTTTCTGACCTTCAGATTAAAGGTGTTTTTAAAGCATATTTTCAAAACTGTTCCCCCAAACATACATGTATGTAAATATATGAGATCTTACTTGTCTCTGTCCAGCATGAGAGGATATATAACCTTCTTCTTTTCCATACGTTTGCTCTCCTCTTTAATTATAGCAGAAAAATCATTAACATCAGAAGGCAAAATCAACCGACTGGTATCTGTTAATTCAAACTTCCTGGCTTGTCCAAAGTAACCAAAATAATATCCAGTCCTGGCATGCCAAAGCCTACAGACATAGTAGAAGCAGTGCACAAGGACAGAAAAGAAAAATGGATGTATTTAGAAGTGGAACAGAAGTGAGATAATATTTGCGTACATTATCAAATTCTGCAGCACTAGAACATTCACAGTTCTAGAGTTCAGTGTGCTAGTCATAAAAAACATCAATGAGATTGTTTTTATAATTTGAAGGATTTGAGAGTGAAAAAAAATTCAGAAGGTTATTGTAAAAAACAGAAAAAAAACCCCAGTTCATGTTTGTATTTATGAAAATGAAGAGTAAATGTACCAAAATCCTGAATTGTTCCTGCGGTAAAGTGCTGCCACCAGAGCAGGATCTACACAAAATTTCTTAATTTAATATTTCCAGAAAACCAAGAGAAACCCCTTCAAATGTACTTGTTAGCTGAGAAGGAATTATAGTTGTCTATCAAGTATCTTCAAGCTTCCATGGTCTAATTGCATGCACATTGATTAGATGCCATGCTTAGGATCCATGTCAATTTAACAAGTACTGAAAGCTAAAATAGGATTAGAACAGGAGGCAATTTTTAAAATTATGTAGCCATTACCTATGTGTTCAAAGTAAAGCAAGGGCTGAAAGAAAATGTCAGTCTGCAAAAGATCTGACTTCTGGAGAATTGTTAAATTAAATACAGCTCTTTCGGGTGCAGAACAGAAAATGCATCCAGTGCATTTTATTTAAGTGCACTTTATTTAAGTTCTAGCCTATATACAAGTGCAGCAAGAAAAGCAACTTTGAAGGTAGCTCAGCTGATCTGCTAATAGCAGTAAGAAGTGTTAGTCATTTTATACCTGACTGAACCATCAATGGATGCTGTCACTACCACATTTTTCTCCTCTCCAATAAATAAGTCAACCACTTCAGCAGCATGTGCCCTCCAGCAGAGCTGCTCCTTTATTTCCTGAGGGGAAAAAAGCAACATAACCATATTTGAGGCAGTTCTGCACCCCACCATGGTTGCTAACTCAGTGGATTTATCAGCATGTCTTTCTGAAAATTAGAAGAGGTGAAAAAATAATCCCTCCATGAAACACCCTGCAAATGTCATATGGTAGAAACACCACCCAGGGGACATGGATACTTTTATTCTTAATATACCTTCTTTGAACATAATGAAATAATGCTAACACCATTATATTTATGTTTTTCCTTTTTTTTTTTTCCCCACAGCAACAAGTTATTATTTCAAGCACAAAATATGATCTTTATATGCAGAAAACATTTTTATCCCTGTAGAGCTCTGCATTATTTTTTTTTCTGTTTGTCTGGATATACTGTTCAAGTTAAGAAGTTCTGAAAGATAATTCCTTACATTTTTTCTATTTCGTGGATCTTCTAAGAATGAGGCCATGTTCCAGCGAAAAATATATCCCTCTGTTGCAGAAAGGAGAAAGCAAAACACCAGTAAGTTTCTTTAGTACTACACCTTCACTTGTTCTGCCATTGACTCTCAGTAGACTCTGAGCAGAATGAAGCCGAGAACACAGGTCAGTTAGTTTACAGTGAATGTAACTATCTTATTGTCAAGCTCAGAGTAGAAATAATGGACTGTTCATTAATATGCAAAGAAACGCATATGCATTTTGTGAACAATGTGTTCATTAACTAGATAGGTTTGAAATGGAAGTAAGGTAAAGCTTTTTCTTTAAATTATGAGTGAAAAACAAGAGTCATTTTGTCAAGATAGTTGTTTGTTGCACAGCCAAGGTATGAGAGCTTCCTGGGGATTACACTGGTTTTCAATACTGGTAAAATGGACAAAGTTTAATTAATTGTATACATAATGAATGCTTAATGTTTTACAACCTTTTAGTGCACTCATGTGAAACTAGAATCAAAGAACCACTTTTCTTATCACCCACAATTGCTCTGTTTCCTGCCTGGGCTCCTCCTCTCCTGATGAAGTTGCCTCCTACTTCTCATTTCTATTACAAGACAGAGGAATATTTTGTGTAATTCCAACTTTCATACCAGTCACATTAATTTCTAGGACTGTACATTTGCAAGCAAGGGAGGAGGCAGGCAGAGAAGCTGACCTTTTTATAACAAGGAAAAATCTGTAGAGGGAAAAGGAAAATTGGTAGCAGCATTGCAGATAAAAGAGAAGAGTGTGGAAAGCATGAAAAGCGAACACACAGTGACACAAACACAAAAAGGCAAAGGGAGAGTATCAAATGAACAGGTAGTAGGGTGGATACTTTTCCACAATTAATTGAAATTCTGTTCAGTGCATGCTGCCTTTCTGAGCTCATTTACTCATTTGAATCACAGAGGAGTGGAAACTTCTCATCATTTTCAGTATAAAAATCAAATTTTTTGCTCAATTTTGAAACAAAAGGGGAAAAATCCCTTGCTCCATCCAATACCTGACCACATAGGAGCAGGAAGCTGGCAGAAAACAGTTCTAATATGTATTTTAAAAGAAAAGTGACACATTATGACAGACACAGAAATGGAAAATTGCCAGGGTGATTCCAAAGGCTTGAAGAAGAATCACACAGCAGATAAACTTTTGAACATTCTGCCAAATGAAAGCCAGACTTCATGTGAAATTAAAGGTCCAGCAATGAGCTGCTAGCATAGACAAGTGCTTTTCCTATATAGCTGTGTATTGCTGGAGCCATTACTGTGTACTCCGTATCAGTGTTTGAATCACAACTCTTGGTACAGCCCAAGTTGAAACTTTTTATTTAGTATTACCATGGAACTGAAATTTTTGCTTGTTCTTAGCAGTAATCTTTGCCCTTGGGATCAATATCATAATTTAGATGGAAAGTATATTCAGGGCATGTGAATGAAGAAAATTTTAATGTCTTATGAAAACAGTTCTACTGATAACACTATAACACTAAACTTTAATCTACCATCCTTTTATAAAACAAAACACCTTTTACAATTATTTAATTACAGCTTTGATGGAGAAAACCTGGCAGCACTTGGATCATCGTTTCCACATTTCTGGCACATTTATACCATGATATTTTTCTTGTCATACTGACTGTCCTGAACAAAATGACTAACATGTTTACTCACCTTTACTGCCTGTCAAAAGAATTTTGGTGAAGGTGTCTGTACACAATGCTGTCAGAGGACCTGAGGGGTGTCCTGAAAATGGCAGAAGTTCTTTCATCAAGTTCCCCTAAAACAAACAAACAAACAAACTAACAACCCCCACATATTTATCTGATACCTACATTAAAAATATTAATTCATCAGAATTTGAGTGCCATTGATTTTATCGATTCAACATTACTGAGCTCATGTCTATTCAGAAAGCTCGTAAGAAGGTAAACTCCCAAATCTACTGAATGACAAAGATAGCTGAGTATTCTTCTGGATTGCTGTCTCTTGTATGTTGAAAGGACAAGCTCTTTAATTCTTCAGGCAAGTCAGTCTAGTTGTACCTACCACTACTTCACCACTTACCCCTCATTTGCTATGGAATAACATCAGTATGCCCCTCATTTGCTACTGAAATGTTGTTTTTTGCTGCAAATGGGACCACTATGTCTCCTTCACCAACTTACTCTATTTTTCAAGTTAGCACCAGCAGACTTTCTCCACTATTGCCTCTTCAGGACTGGGAAGGTGTGAGGGAGAATGTCTTGCTAATAAGGAGATTTTTATTTTGTCATCTATGTAATGATAATGACAATCATTCCAGTGATGACACACTGGCATATGAATTTGGAGATTCCTGTAAGAATCTAAGCACTCTAATATATCAACTGTGAAGAAAACAAAACCCAACAAAGCTCACACCTACTATACATGGATACATTTACCATCATTTTCTATTTTGCATAAAACATCTGTAAGGTTACCTCACATCTTTCTGAAAAATTCTTCCCATGACTTGCTTTAGCTGGATTCTTGTTAAAGCCTTAAATGGCTGACTTTTTATGATCACTGTCTGCCACAATGAGCAATATTACCAATCATATCACTATTCTCTCCTGGTTTGTTACCCTGCTAGTGCTAGCTGGTATGTACAATTTTCCAGACATATTTTGCCTCTTCTTAGAGTAGGACACTCGGCCTTGCCTATCATCCTTTCTTAGAAGGTAAATGTTGTGGGTGAAAAATCAAATTCTAGACTTTCACATAAATTTAGAGTCAGTTTGTTATAATTACTTCAAATCATGTATCCTTGTTTTCCGCTTGCCATTAAGCCCTGTTAGTTACTAAAGCAGAACTAATTTGTGTCCATTGAAGAAACTGATAACCAAAAGATGCAATAAATATCTGCTGCTGCAATTGCTAAAGAGCAATTTTCCAAAGATTAGTGGAATCATCTTCTCAATGTTCCAGTCCCTTCCCAAAGACATTCAGTTGGTTACCTGAATACTCCATAGGCGGATACAGCTACTTTCATGAGCAGAAACCAGTAGAGGTGACAGTCCTGCTCTAGCCTTCAACAACTGTTCATTCACCTCCAGATTCTGGGTGTCCTTACAGCTAGTTGTTTCTTCTGCTTTGGAACACAAATTATCATATATTTTCTCAAAAGGTTTTAGTATTGCTTTTCAATGCACAGAAATTACATAACACTAGAAAAAGAATTACATTTGAATAATGTAATGCTTGATGAAGCCCATCATCAAGATGGCATTACTCTAAAAACATTCGAGGTGTAGATAAATGTAACTGAAAAGAAATGGGAACAATCTTCATTATCTTATCTAAACCAGCCAGAACTATTGCTCAGTGATGTAGGGTAAACTTATTTAGAATAGAGACATACATTTTGCAAGACCTGCAAGCACAAGTGAGAGTGGAGGAGTGCAGGACAGTGCCCATGAGGACAGCTACCAGGCAGATGTGCAGCCTCTGCATGAAGCTTCTAGAGATAACAATGAATTCAGCAATGAAATTTAATAACATGACACTTAACAATTCTGGAATCATAGATTTCTATACTTATTTCTCCAATTGAAAACTTTTGCTAAATGCAAGGGGATGATCACAGAGACCCATTCTGAGTTTCTGCTGTGACTTTTCCAGAGCTGGAGATGCTGGCAGGACCTTCATAGACATTCAGTGGATGCAAGACCTAACATGAGTGTCTATTTAATTGGGCAACAAGGCTTAGGAATCCTGGCTTTAGGGCATGCGTTTTTCCCCAAATAAATTGATCTTAAATCCATATTGCAGATGATCAAATTTCTTATTATTGGGAAATTCTCCTTTCCAGCAGAGGATTTCTAAAGGATTCAGAAGAATCTAGAGGATTTATTTCTTGCAAATTCACCAACTCATTTGCACAGCTTTAACTCTTAGGCACTAGGCTCTCTCTTGATTATGATTTTTTAAGGACAGACACCATAACGAAGAATTTTCTTTCTAAAATTTCACCTAGTTTCAAAGCTTTTGTCTGTGAGGCCATTTACTGATGCTTGACTCAAGTTGGCTCTTGCTATACTATTTCAATAATTCATTAGTTGAATATTTATGTAGAAGAAAAGTGTTTATAGTTGACATTCCCAAACTCTGAAAGTGTTATCATGTCAATTTGGAGAAAAAAGGCAATTAAGGTCTTGCATATCCTGCATCTTGGCCTGGCTTTTAGGAAATGACTGCAAATCAGGAGGGAGAAGAAGATGATGAGACCTGTCACCCGTATATCAAAGGTATCCCAATTATTCTAAACAGAGTTTGCCAGACAAACTGACAGTTTCTACAATAACCTGGGCAGAACTCATGGATCAACATCAAAAAGAATGAAAAACATCTTTCTGTACCTGTTTTTATTTCAGTATTAATTTCACCACTTTCCGCATTTTTCTAAAAGAAAGGAATAAAATGTAAGAGAATTAGGAATTGGAATCGTGATGTAACTACAGAACAGTTCACTAGTTGAAATTATTGAAAGAACTTATTTTTTTATTTGGATTATTCAAATATTCCTCCAATTTTCACTGAGTATAAACAAGAAACACTTTATTTGAAGAGAATCAACAGATGAACAAATCAAAAACAAAATTAATGGGAATTAAGAAGCATGTTAAATGTAAATTTGGCTGAATAGCCTTAATTTCTTAAGACAAAGTCAGTCACAATCATAAATGTAACCAGGATCTCTTTGAGAGTGTCATTCAGAACATGAATATCGTCTTGTTACTGCCTTGAGCAAAAATCGACAAAGTTTCTAAGTACATTTCTACATATACAAACTCTTACTCATGTCTGCATTTTCAGTAAGAGAATTTTCACAAATCCTCATTTGAGCCTTGCCACACAGGCTTCTGAGGATCCCCAAGGCTGACAGTAATCAGTATACTGACCTCAGAAAGTGCCAAGTCAAATAAGGCATGGAAAACTGCGGCCTTGAGTGTTTGAGGTATCTCAGAAGAGGACAAGTCACTTAAATCTCATCCTACACATTTATATGTAAGGCCTGATGTATGTGACTTTTAGGGATCTTTTTAAAAGCTGCAAATCACTTTCCATTTGCTATTCTAACGAGGACACACCACAGTGTATTGGATACTTTAGTTTGCAGATGGCAATTAAGACAGAGTTTGCTTGGGAATCTATCCAAGTGCCATGTTCTGCTGAAACAACATGCTGGTAAGAATCTGAGAGGCAACAGGATTTTCCTCTTTTTGCTTACTTACTTTTTATTGCTTTGCAAGTATGGCATGTCCTTCTGGCATAGAAGGCCAAGGAGTGTCACAAACCCTATGACGCTATCCTTAGCAAAAATATACAGATTGAGACACTGATACGGTGATGGTTAAAAAAAAAAAAAAAAGATCCTTTTCCATCCTTGAAAAAGAAAGATTCTTTCATTTGAAAGAATGTATCTAAGTGAGTGTGGCTGCAGTGCTAAAGTCGTTCTGCTTTTAGTCAAGTACTTCATAATTTCTCTATTTTACCTTCCCCCTTGAATCCTTGTATACCCCTATTTGAAAGTCAGAATTGCTAGTGACAAGCATATGCCAAACACTTTGATAGTCACCTATTCCATGTGTCACAGAGCCAGCTGACTAACAAAGGATTCTTAATGCACTGTGACAGTCAGTTTAACAAAACGAAACAAACCTTGGTTAATTCTTCATAATTCTTCATAATTCTTAATTCTTAATTTCTTCATTCTTGATATTTAGTTTTGTGGATGGTGTTAGGGAGGCATTTTAGTAAGTTACGGTATTTTAAAATCAAAACCAAAAGAAAATAGAAAATTGTTTTGAATGCTACCAAATCCATCAAACCACCACACCTACCTCATGTAGGTCCGAAGAACTTTCCTTTTGCTCTGGAATGGCACTAGCATCACTCCTCACAGAATGAGTAGGGGACAGGGAACTTTTTTTCCTGTGTGAAAGAAATTATTGAAGACCACTGACATTCTTGAAGATACTATTTGATACCTGGAAACCAACATTACCCAGCATTAAAAAGCATAATAAAATAGTACTTCAACTGATTAGACTGATTAGATGAAGAGTTATTGGTTTTATATATTTTTTTAAGTAACTAGGCAATTTTGCATATACTTGCAAATATTTGCATATTACACAGCCAACCTCTCCTGGCAGGAGTTTTGAGCTAATGAAATCCATAGTAATTGAAAAGTAACATTGGTATTCATCCTTAAGGCACAAAAGGGAAATATTAACTGCCTGCCAATGGCTTTTTCCCTTTCATTTTACACAGTACTTTCTCTGCAAATAATTTTCAACTAATCATAAAAACTTATTTTAAAATTGTTATGAAAACTCTCAATAATGCAGTTTTGTGGAAGAAAATAATGAAAAAAATGGATATGATCTTCGATGGTTTTGTTTCTGAGTCATGAAAAATTCTGAATGTGTTAGTAAGTGGTTCTTGCCACATAACACACTAATGTCGCTACTGCTCTGCTTTTGGCAAGAGTATCTGAATAACTGGGATAGTTAGAAAGTATGCAGCTGGGGTAGTCCACTTAAATTTGGTCAGGTGGCCATAACTTTGAAATTTTCAGTGTTTGATTTTACAGATTTGCTATCATGCTTGAACATTTTTGTGTGTGTGTGTATGATCAATGTCAAATTTATCCAGGTATCTTCCCAGTAAATACAAAACATCCTAAGACTGTATGATTTTCCAAGTCATTGTAGGATTCTCCTGTTTAAGAATAGTAAAAGCTTTCCTTAATTTATTTAAAAAATCTATTAATTAATTTAATTACTCCTTTTTTTTTTATTTAGCTAGGATTTTTTTTTAAATCATTAAGTTATCATGTAGTTATAAAAAGAGAATTTATGTTCAATTAAGGAGGACTGATATGAAGTAGCATGAGCTACTTGAAGATTTTAAAGCAACATAAGACCATAAACCAGATTTAAGGTTCACAAGAGCAAAAAAGCTCTCTAATTGCTAAAAACTTAAAGCTGCATAAGTATTTAAGCCATATTAAATCCTTTTGGCTATCACTGCCATTGCATATCCAGTGGAAGACAAGACCTGTACCTGAAGTGAGGTACAGGTGCAATACCTTTCTTTCAAAATGAGTGTATTTGGCTAAAATTCTCTTTTTATCTAATACTACCAACCTATGGAAGCTTCTAGCTTGTTTTAAGGGGAATCTTGTGGCTACACACTTTGATGTGCTTGCCTCTTTGCTGAGAATACCTAAAAGCAGGAGGATTTTATCAGATTTAAAATAAAGAAAAAGCCTGCTGCCACAAAATTATCTCATAGAGGTAAAAGAAGTTATGGTTACACTGGAAAACTGATACTGGGTAAAAGTTACCTTCTGTTGAATTCTTCAACATAACTGAGACTTATGAGACCATTTAGAGGAAAAAGGGAGACCTGAGTGGTGAAAATAACATATTGTTTGACAAGCATTATGAAAGTTTAAGAATGGGTAAGCTAATTAAGTGTATGGACCTGAATTGATTAAATATAAATAAAATCTCAATTCAAATAATCTATCGTGGAGAAATATTACATCATTTTACTACAACAAAATTCCAAGTGACTGTGCCTGTCTCCAAGGAAGATAAAATGCACAGTTACCTGGAGGAGGGAACACTATGTACAAGGAATAATATGGCGTTGACTCCAGAGCCCTCGTTGTCTTCAGTAGTTTTACGCCTGAAAACAAAGATATTTGTACAGGATATGTCATATAGATTGTGCATTGTTCCAGAAAATGTTTCACATTTAACTTGTAATTAAAAAAAATTAAATTCTCAGTTTCCCAGAATGCATGCCACCTAAACTTCTAGACAGTTTTTCAGAATCAGTTAATCAGTTGTGATGGTTTAATGTCAGTGGACAAGACATACAGAATGTGCCTGTTGCAGGAAAAACAGGTACCTGATGGAATGATGAAAATTTCATTCAGCCAAGTATTTTCCTGAGGATTAGTGTTTGAGAGGAAAGTGAAGTAACTTAATTAACTAAGTTAATGTTAGCAATGTTCCTTTTTCCTGGCACTCAAACAGTGACGTGAACCCTGGGTAAAGTACTCTACTAACATTGACTTTCCTGTCTTCCATGCATCAATATGAATTGGCTGCCTCATATAGGGGGAAGCAAATATAAAGAGCCACTTCTGAACCACAGTAAAGTTTTGATTATTTTTCATGGTACAGAAAACTCGTCTCACTTTCTCACAAACTTGCCAATTTTACACATGAAGGATGAAGTGAAACTTTTGGGTAGGATAGTTAAATATTGACTTTGTATGGTCCTAAAAGACATGTATTCCTTTACTAACACAGGAATACTGCTATGCTGCTCCACTCAGTCTAACCAGACATATTGAGATGGTTCAGTTTACTGATGTAGCAGCTTAATGGGGATAAGAATATCTGGAACCATCCTATGATCACTTTTTGTCACTTTCTCTGAAAGATCTTTACTTGCAAACCTCCAAAATCACATCAGGTTTCTCCTCATTGAATGTGACTTTCAGTCTTCTAGGTATGGACAGTGACTGAGATACTGATAATATAGAACATCTGCAATTATCGTCTGAAGTAGCATTAGTTCCCAAGGTCCTCCCAAACACAAAACTTCCAAAATAAGGATCTTTCTATAGCTCAGTAGCAGCCTCTAGTCAATGATTAGAGTGATTTACATAGTGAGAATTTCCTTTAGTGGCAGTGCTGTGTTACGTTAAAACATTATTTTTAATTACATCATCCCTTTCTCAAATGACTCCTGATCACTTCTCCTACCTGCAATGTCAGAACTAGCCAGCAAAGTAATTTGAAGTAGGAGGGAGGAGGGCACACATAAATTGCTACCTTAATTCCTGCTTGTAAATCACCCTTTATATTTGGGCATATTGAATTTCTAGTATGCCACTTCAAAAGTTTGCATGACATACTGGAGATCAAAGGCATGAAAGTAATACTTACAAGCATTTCACAGAGGCAGATTCAAAATCCCACAAATTTATTTCACCATTTGCACTTCCTGTAGCTATCGATCTGCCTCCTTCTACTTGTAAAACATCAAAACACCTAATATCCACAGAAGATAAAAAAGTCTACAAAGAAGATTAAAAGAAAAAATTCAGTAGGAGTAAGAGTAGGACACTATAGACAGTGATATATTTTAACTGTTAATTGAACAAAATGCCTAAACTGACAGTGTCTACAACAACTGCATATGGGATGCTATTTTAAAACTATTGTATTTGAGCTACATAGAAGCACCAGAGGAAACAGGGAGTGAAAGTATTGGGAGACTCCCTGCTGCAGAGGACAGGGGCCTCCAACCTGACCTGCTTTTTACAGCATAGTTGCAATCTGAGTATTTGAAAACAGCTGTAAGGGCTGAAGATTAATCATAAGTAGGTATCTGTGGAGATATTCTAATCAAGTTAAAGGAAGAAGTCACTGAACAGAGATATAATGACCTTTCCATAAAAACCATCCACACCTGTTACAAAGTTAGTGAAATTTTACAAGACAGAACTTAAGTCTTGTGGACTATTCAAGTTAAATTTAAACGTAAATTTGACATTTTACTTTACTGAAGCAGTAAGAGGAGAAAACGGAATCACTCTGATACTCAGCTTGATCTTTACATGCCACTACTACTAAAGGTCAGCCTAGCTATAGGAGGAAAGACATCTGTCTCATTTCTAGAGGTGTTTATTTGAGAACCTCAATTTACTATATATTGTTAGAAAGGGTGCCTCTGATGAGGAGAGAATGATGAGCATCTGACTCCATATCAGAAGGCTAATTAATTAATTTATTATACTATATTATTCTATACTATATTACACTACATCTTAACTGAACAAGAACTAGAACTAGACTCTCACTGAACAAAATCTCATGATTGTCTGCTGACCGACTGTCTGGACACGCACTTGGCCCTGATAGACCAAGGGAACAAAGCACCATCACTTTGGGTAAACAATCTCCATATTGCATTCCACTTTGGCACAACACAGGAACAGCAAATGAGATAAGAACTGTTTTAATCATTCTGTTCTCTGCTTCTCTCCCTGCTTCTTCAGGTTCATAGAATGCAAATCCCCCAACTATATTGTACAGGACTGTGAAGTTTATGTTCAGAGCAACTCCTTAATTAAGGTGATAACCATGCAATGGACTTCTAGGAAGATATAGCCCTTCAAAACATGATTTATTCTGAGTATTTATTTCCATGTACTGAAAAGTTTGGAATCACAGAATCATAGAACGTTTAAGGTTGTAAGGGACCACAGTGGAGAATAATTATTTGGTTGTTGTCCTGTTGTTAAAACATGAAATCCTTGTGAGCACAGTAAACATTTTACTTTCTAATCTTCTGTAAATGTTGTGAAACTTTGAAGTGTTTCTCACCTCTCTATCATTTTTCATGGAACTGGTGTTACATAGAAGCCGAATCTCTGGGAAAAAATCTTGTGTGTTTAAGGACGAAGGCTTCTGTGACAGATACACAACTGGATTCCTTTGTGGAAATGGCACTATCTCAGGAAGCACCCATGTGACATACAGATCCGTTTGAGCTGAGTCACCCTATTAAAATAACTGACTTAATGAAAGAGGAAGGAAAGGATTTCTCTATTCATAAAGAATTACAGCAATGTGTATCAAAAGCTTGCTTTCTTTGACAAATTACAAAAACTGTTACAGGTATTAACTAGCATATGCCTAAACTCCAAACTGAAGGTTCATCTAGACATATTCCAGCTCCCCTTAAATTACCTGCTGTTACATTAGAAGCTGCACAGCTGTGGAATTCAGAGCTATTGATTTTACTCATTTTGACTACCTCTTTAAAGTAAGTTGTCTCTTTAGCTTTAGCTGCTTGTTTCACAAACGTTGTTACTTTCCATTTCATATCTACCAAAACATCCAGCAAAAGCGATGGTTGCTCCAGTTGTGTGAGAAGAGAAGCTACAGCTCAGCTAAAGCCCTGAGTCTCTGACTCCTCCCCATCATGCCTAGAGGCAACTGGGAGTTCCTTTGATGCTTTTCCAACTATAACAAATTCACTCCAGTATCTAGTTCCTGTTCTAACATTGACATTTCTGTCCATTTTGAGAAGTGTTACTGAAATCAGCTCCTTAGGTTTGCTACTGTTTTCATAGATGTCTTGAGCTGCAGAATGAAGCAATAACTAAGATTTTAGTAGATCTTATGCTATTGAGTTAATCAAACAAGAAATACCTGTAGGAAATGAGTAAAAATTGAGAGATCTATAGTAGAGTCCTGTAAAGGATGAACTGTTCTGGGCCGCTACTCCTGTTTACCTTGCTAACTACTATATTTAAAGCCTTAAAAAAAGCTAATAATAAAACCACCTGTATTTCTCATTATCACAGAAACGTTTGTGGAAAAATGAAGTTCTCCAAGTGTGTGAAACAGTATTAATCTACTTAGCTTCATAAAGACTTGGAGGAGATTCAACTCCTCACCAATCTGTTTGTCAAGGGATATATTTACATCATTTACACTTAATAGATTGTTAAACAATTTCAGTAATAACACTGAGGAGCAAGTATTGTGATGGAGTATTTAAAAAATGTCTGAATAACAGAAGAAAACCTTGTATAAAGCAGCTTTTCATTAGCAGGCTCAAAAGAATATATTATTTACTGTGATGAGAGCCTGTATATTTATTTTTTTTCTCAAACATATAATCTGTCTAAACCCACATTTTTTACCTTGCACACAGCAGCTTTAAAGTTTTAGAAGAATTTTGTTCCAAGTTAAACATTCCAATTTGGGGAATGTAATTCCACAGAAACAAGGTTTGTCTGAGAAGTTAAGCCATAATTATTGTAAGCTGCAAATGCATCCTGTTAGTTTTAGCTGAAAGGAACACAGAGTAGATGCCCAAAAAAGCCAAGAAAGTCAATCTGATTTATTATTGCCTTGTTTCTTGGTATCAGTTCCTTAGAATCCACTGTCTTAATCTATTAGTTTTAAATAAAAATAAAATAAAAGTATATTTTCATCAAAATATCATCTTAAGAAGCTCTTGAAATAGACTAAACACTATTTGTAGCAACAATACCAATATTTTAAAGCTGCTATCTAAAAGGATTTGTAACTATTGAAACCTCAATTACAAATGAAAAAGCAAACTCAAGGAAAAAAATTATGAGAATGCTGAAAACCAGTGATGGACTAATAAACATTTTAGCACTAGGTAGAAGGGCAAAAAGCTAAGTTGATTACATTGAAAAAGTAGATTTCTCCTTGACAGTTTCTAAAAGTTTACCTACTAATTAATAAAAAACTCCTATTTTATCTCAGAAATGAGGGCCTACCAAATGAAATTAGTGGGGGAAAAGGAAGTATATTTGAAAAACCTGAATGATTTTTATCTTCCCTCTTTGCTCCAAAACAATAACTGCATGTTGACCCTCATCAGCCTTCAGATATATTATCTTCAGCACACGATGCTCATCATCACTGTGTTGCACCAGAGGCAAGGCTTTAACTTCTTGCCCGCTTTCAAACTCCCAGATTTTCACTGTTCCTACACAGGGATGACAAAAATGTAGAAAAGGGATAAGCAATAACCTGTGCTGCAAATCCAGAATCTTAAATAAGACCAAACAGGAAAAAGAGAAAGAAAGAAAATCCAATTTGAGTCAAGAGCTAGGTCACTGGTCTTTCAAAAATTGTAACTGTGTGTTTCTTAGCAAAACAGTGGTAGGGCCAAAAAAACTTAACAGAAAACATCACTACCCTCTCAATTTTTCCATCTTTTATTCCATGTTTATTTTTTTGTGCAGCCCAGCATAAAAGATCTCTGCTTATCTTACTTCTTACAGTTTCTGAATAACATTATCAGAGAGCAATCAGAGTGTGGGCTATCTGGCAGAAGACTTTGGGTTCTGAGAGACAGCAATGAGCAGAGGGACCTGATTGCTGGATTTACCCCAGAGAACTACTGAAGAGAAGAAGCTATGGAGTTTTCTTAAGTAAAGCAATTAGTTATGTGTGACTTTTCTTTTGTAAGACTTGACAACATTCACCTTCTGTTGTGCCTTCAGATCCATAAAGGATGCAGTTTCTGCTCCCAAGTAGAAACAAGAAATATTAGCCAGTATGTTGTGTGAAAAAGGCCACCATTTCCTCTTCATGTGAGGAAGCTTTCTTAAGTTTCACATGTTTTAGAAATTCAGGCGTGTATTCTTGAACATTTTAATGTGAGAAGAATTATTCTTTCATGTTAACAGATTATAAAATTATTAAAGCTTCTTGCACAATTTGATGTGCACTTGTGTATTGGAGAGGTCTTGTCACACTACGTAAAACTCATGCGCCTTTAATAACAGACATGAAAAATACAGGAAACATCTCTATCTATCTATCTATCTATCTATCTATCTATCTATCTATCTATCTATCTATCTATCATCTATCTATCATCTATCTATCTATCTATCTATCTATCTATCTATCTATCTATCTATCTATCTATCTATCTAATCTTCTAGTGCTCAATGACTTCCAACACTATAAAATTGAGCTTAGAGACTAGAAAATTTAAAAACTACCATTCTTCACCTGCAGCCATTTAGTTATACATCTAGGTCCTAAGTATTATGAGGAAACAACTTTTCAGACCAAGAGCTTTGAAGACAGTCTTTCAAAGAGTAATAGGCTAAAACAGAACCAGAGCCCAAGCAGCCCAAAATCATGTTTCTGTGAACAACCTATCCAAGAGAACCCAGCCAAGACTCACCCTGCCCTTCTACAGACTGACAGCTGTGCAATCAAAATTAATTCTGTCACCGAGACAGTCAAGGCAAAGAGTTCTGTCAGCTAATGTAATATGCCATTAAAAAAAAAAAAAAGGTAATGAAAAGTAGTAAAGGTAAAAAAAAAGGTAGTAATTATTTAATTGCCTTACCATCACATGCCCCAGTAGCAAGATAAACCCCATTTCTTTCAATGGCTGCAGAGGTCACCTCAGTATTCAGCCCATGAGCATCTTCTATTTGATATATTTGAGATCCTGTTTCTAGGTCCCAGACCTAAAAAAAATATTATAATAATATGATATTTAATACATTCTCTAAAACTAGTAACAAAATGTGTTCTACTGTAATAGAGAAATTATGGCCAACAGCAAAATTTTTTACTGAAATACCAGTGTATTTTCCCTGAAAATGTCCCTCTCTCTGAGGAAGCCACCCAGGCAAGGGGAGGATCTATATTTTATATATGCTATGATAAAGACCCTTGTTAAGTCAGACAGACTGACATTAAATATAAGGTGTTTTTACAGTTTGAAAGAAAAGAAATTTAACTAGAAAGAAATGTTTGAGTTATAGCTTCTGTGCAGAATATACAAATGAGGCTTTTCATAAACATTTGGTCCAAAAACATAGAAACAGCTATCTCTGATCATTATTGAATCCTTTTAGAAATTTAAGCAACACCTTTTAATGAAAGACCAGTACAAAATTTGGTCACTGTAGTGGGATAGCTCAGATGCAACTGGATTTATCAAGTAGCTACTGATTTCATATGCACTGGAATCTGATTTTCTGTAGCAACAAGTGCTCCAAATTATCTTGTGATTGTAATAGTGCTGCAGCCTTTGTGGTCTAAGGACGGCAGGGTTTACAGTGACAAATGACATCTTTAGAGAGAGTATAAACTGAGCAAACCATTACACAAGCCTTTCTCCACAGGAATGCCACGCATCACCAACTGACCCAATAAAGATGCTACCTCTCCCTACAATTTTTGCCATCTAATGTACCAACAGCTGGTGAAAACTACATGTTCTCAGTACCACTTGTGATTATTGTAGAAAATGCATTGTAGATTATTGTAGATTACTGTAGATTGTTGTATTTATGTTAAAAAGTAAAGTTGGATCTTCTGAATCCAAATGGGGTTCATGGCTACCGCTTCTTTGGACCCCAAAAATAGCCACAAAAACAACACTTTGAATAAAAAATACTAGTAATTTACCAGATTTCCTGATAACTTATTCTGAATACAAAAACTGAGACTTCTATTTTTCAGTATAAAGGGTGACAGCTTACACTCACCTTTAGTATTGACTCAGTGCAGATGCTGAGAATCTGGTGAAAAGCCCTGTTGTAAAGCAGAACATTGAGGCTCTTCTCATGTGTCTGAGGTAACTCTTTTGATTCTTGTATCACATTAGCTAAGGGATAAATATCAATGACATCTGAACCTGCACAAGGTGAGAGAAGTGAGAATACATACATTTTCTGCTTAATTACTTTTCCTGGAAATTAAAAGATTTCATGTAAACCATTGGGTTCATAAGAGTTCTTCTGAAGAGGATATGGAATATTGTCTGTTTTTTGAGAACACATGTTCTCTGACACAGAAAACATTCTCTCACCATCCCCAAAAAGTACCAGTCAAACAATGGCCAAGTATTTACCCATCTTACACAGTCCTCTGCCCACCTTTGATGAGATTGACATCCTGACTGCAAATTAGTAGAAGCCATAAATCCCCCAGTCGCAGAGCTGGTTGGCATGAAATGGAATGAACCCAAACACATAAAACTCTAACTGTGAGATCTATCACTCAAGTAAATTCTGGTTTCTGCTTTCTTAGAGATAAAGCAATTTTATCTGCAGGCAATGATGATGTCTTTCCAGTGCCTTCTTTATACAGCACTGCAGTTCTGAATGGTGTTTTCCAAACACCTCCCAGTGCTCCCAGATCAGGGGTTGCAAAGCCAGAGGCAGATGGGGACAATAAAACAAAAGAAAGGACAAGGTGAAGGTCAGTGCTCTCAAGCCAGAGTGCATATGCAGTCTCCCATTGCAGCTCCAGTGTCCCTGCCCCAGTATCCCTGCTGATCTACCAGCAGAGGAGCAGCAGTGAGTCCAGAGCAAAGGAGGAAATTGCCTAATCCTTGGCATAAATCCAGGTGCAGAGGTCAGCAGCTTGGAAACAGGCACAGAAGGAAAACTATGGCAAAATTCAAATGAAGCATGAAGGTGAGCTGTGATTTATGAATGTTAGTGAATTACTAAGTGAAAATCTCCTCTGTGAAGCCAGGTACATAGCAATGAGAATGAATTCACTCATATACAGCCTCAGTATCTTTCCCTCTTCAGGGGTAGGGAAACATTCATGTAGGCTTTTAATGGAATCATTAACAGAGTCTAGGACCAGACTTTTACAAATATTTAGGCACTTATAGAACCATTTTTTATAAGGGTAAATTACCTCATTTTGTCAAGGAGTGACCTGTATAAATTCCCGACATTGCTAACCCTTGAAAATCTTGCAAGCATAAATTTGAAATGAAGACACTATCTGTATCCTCTAGTGATTAAAAAATTCAGAAGAAACCATCAGATCACTGAAAACAAAATGCTTCACATTCATCTTCTCAGATCTGACAAGCTTTGCAAGCCTTATTCCTAATCCAAGGACAGAAAAAGCTGTCTCCAAAGACAATCACTTGATTTGCCTGGTACATGTCAGGCCTCTGTAGCCTCAAAACAGGTTCAAAGCTGTCTTTTTTGTGACTACAGCTCTGGGGCAGATAAACCCTGCCGATTTCAAGAGTCTCTGCCTTAGATATAAAAGGCTAACATCCTTAGTGACAAATGCAAAGCTCTGGTCCCTCTGAGGTGTCAGGCTCCCTGCTACAAAGTCAGGAAACAGAGCCCAGAAACCCCAGGTTGAGTTCCCACAATATTTTATTCCTAATCAGTTGGGTAGTGTGTCTGTTGGCACCTTAGGTTGTAGGGCTGTCTTTAGCTATGGAATTAAATAAGGAGATTGAATATACTTGTGAGGGCTCAACAGAGATTGTATGCTGCTGTTTTCATCTCCAAACAGGAGGTGGGTCCTAGAGGAATAGTTAGGGGGAGATCAATATTTTATAACAATAACTTAACAATAGCTTTCAAGAAATTACAAGTCTATATAACAATCTGTGTAGTCTAATTTTGCTGAGAGAGGCTCACCTTGAGTTCAGAGAAGACTTTCTCATTTCCTTTGGTTCCTACTGTTAACTCCCATGCTGCATATTTTCATGCCACTTTCAATATTGAAATTAGCACCATATATAACCCACTTTAAGACAGTCTTAATGTGCAATATCCTCGTCTCCCAGTATTCTGTATATTCTCACATACCTTATTCCTGTACTCAACTTCAGCGGTATTTAATCATAAAAAACCTGGATTTTAAGAGAAGGGGCATGCTCTCCCACACCAACTGCAATAACATACCTGTGAAAAGCAGGCCGTGATCATTGTCAAATACCATGGGAAAGGCATTCATCTCTTCTGGCGTCCCATGATCTTCATAGAAGACCTGCAGTGGTGAAAGAGTCTGTATATCCCACACTCTAAAAACCTACAGGGGGAGAGAGAGGAGAAAATCTAGTGCTATATCCTGACTGGATTTTCAACTATTTTGTTTCTGTGGCATTAATATTATAGTCTCTAATGAAAATCACATTGTTAAAAATGGTACGTCCCAAAATCAGCAAGAAAAATATTAAAGTTATCTTTATTCCCATTTTACTGTGGATAAAATGCACAGAAAGGCTGAATTTTGTAGTCGTGACCTGAGAAGTCCAGAGCAGAACCAGATCTCATAAAAACTGGTTCTACCCCTTAATGACAAGATGTCTCCGTTGTGTGCCATACTTTTCTGTAACATACACATAAATGCCACTCGTTTAAAAACTTGCATTTGAACTGGAGTGTGAATGATGTTCAACAGTACACAGATAAATTTCAGGGGGCACTGGATAAAGAAATTCCTGAAACCTTTGACTGACACCAGATGTTGGATCAAATCAGGATCAGAACACACTGCAGAAGTATTATTTTTATGCATATAAAGTTCTTGTGCTCTCCATAAGGAAATGCCATCGACCACAGTCAGGGTACCATGGTGTAAGGAGCATTAGATGTATTTAGATGTATTTGTTCTTACCTTCAGGTTCAATGGAAAACACAGCATCTGCTTCGAACTCTAGAATAATTGTATGTTAGCAGCACTTTTCATCCTGCCTGATCAAAAGCTGTGTTGAAATTACTGCTATCCCACGAAAACTGTTTTTAATACTTCAAGAAATCATGATTTAATTTCTCAGATCCCATGGCCTTTAGTGGGGTGTATTTCTCTGCAAGATAATTCTACTTTGCTCTCAAAAGTTATTCTGTCATCACATCTGCCTGCAATTATTCAGCTGCCATAACTGGTGAGTCGTATGTAGGCATTTGTGCAAGTTATTTTATTCATGCAATTGTGCTATTATTATGGCTTCACTTTTAATTGGGATTTTAACACAAAGACGTGTCGGTACAACATCAACACTCTCATCAATACTCTGAGTGTTGTGGGCCTTGACAAAAGTCACAACCTGATTGTAAAGGATGTTACAGTGGATCCACCTGAATTCTGAAGAGGAAGGGAATAAAAGGAACAGATACATCAATCAGTGTTTAAACAAATCACCTTTGGCACCAGAGAGAAATTCATACATGAGTGTTTCAGAATGCTAAGTAGAAGAAAATTTCTCCTTAATATTTTGTTTGTTTTTAGGAAAACTCAAAAGGAAAGGACTCCAAAGAACTTTTTACTGAGAATAAATTTTCCCTGAGACAGTACTGAGTCAAAAGAACCCTGTCTACCACATTCCTGTGATTGAATTCTGATTACATTTCAGAGTTTACTCAGACATGCAATTTATAAAGCCTACGAAGAGCAAAACAGTCATTGAGAAGCCTTGAAACAGGAAATCCATTTGAATAGGAAAAAATCATGAAGCCCTTCATCCAGCTGAACAGTAGACCAGAAAAAATTGAAAGAAGGATTGATGATGAAAATTGAGAAAGTAAGGGCAATATTGTAGGTGGATCTCCAAGCTCAATTTTGGTACACTCACAATTAGAGAATGTAAAACAGGGGTAAGAGCTGAAAATAAAGTAAAAGTAGCTATCTGTGGAGATACTATAGTCAGGTGAAAATAATAAGTCACTAAATAAAGATAAACCTTCCCATAAACATCACCCACATCCGTTACACTGTTAGTGAAATTATGCAAAAGAAAAATGAAGAAAGACAATTCTAATAGTGTTATGGACTATTCAAGTTCAATTGGTCAAAAAGTGAGACATAGGTTTGACATAATATCCAGGCAATAAAACGACAAGATGTTTTTATAGCACAAGTGAAAATAAGTAAGAGCTTCCTGTACTATTTCTTGCTGCCTTTTCAGCTGTTAAGGCCAGTAGCACATTAAGAAAATGCAGTCACTCAAAGTGACATCAAAAACCTAGATACATCACAGCATTCATAAATCTCTTCCCTGCCTTATGGCTGCCTTCTTTTCCCAGCCCATGGGCAGGGATGGGGAGATTACATAAACCACTGTTCCACATGAGTAACTCCCACACACGGCATCACCAGCGTGGCCGCAAGACACAATGTCAGTACTGCTCATCTGCATCAGCACACAGACTGTGCATGAATCCATGCAGGAAGAGAGGCAACAAAAGACATGCTTATTTAGAAATTAGGAAGTGGCTAGGGGGAGTTGCCTTAGGAGTGTTGTGTTAATACTAACTTTACTGTCCTATTTATTTATTGAAGAATTTCCCACAGCAGCCTGCGAAATACCAGGAATCCCTGAAAACCTCTGAGAGCATATTCTTTATGGCAAAGTGCTTTTGGAATGTGTCTTCTAAAATAAAAAATACAGACTACATACAAGCAACCAAATCATATTAGGGAGGAAAAGGAATGTGAAAAGAAGGTGCTTCAAGTGTTATTGGAAACAACCCACTGTTTCAACTTTATAGGGAAAGCTGAGCTGTACTTCCAGCAACATTATTTCTACAATAGTAGCTTACATTAATGAGAAACTTTGTTTGGTTTAGTTGGCAGAATTGGCTTTGACCCACAGACAGACTTTTTTAAGAGTTGCCTGTGTTCCCACATTGTGACCAGCCTTCTCCATACAGTTGGTATCTGGCGCACAGGGGCATTTCAGGAATGCACACTGCATCTCTTTCTTTCACTGCATATATTGGCTGCAACAGCCTCAGAAAACGACTTTGTTATCCTCTCCAGGACTGCAATACGGAGCAGTTTCCTCTACTCTGTGGTGCTCTTCTTGTGTCATTAATTTTTCAATCCAATGGAAAAATCCCATAGTTACAGATAGAATTTCCACAGACACTGATAAAAAATTGGGAACCAAGTCACCCCAGAATTCAGTAGGACTTCTTGCCACTGAGACCCACTCTGAGCCTTCTGACATCCCCTGAAAAATTTAAATGTCTATATTTGCATTCGTAAACATTTTCCTCTTGAGCACAACCTTCCTTCAAGCTTTAAAACTCAGAACACAGAAAAAAGTCTGAACAATCTTTTCCATTGGCTCCGAAGCCTTTGTTTTATGAGCACATAAAACTAGCAACACACCTTTCTTCTATTTTTTCTCAATACACTCAAAGACAGACAGAAGGCAAAAAATTCATCATAATAACTAAAACGTGAAAAGCAGAGAGAAATAGAAAAAAAGATGGGAAATAAGGCCAGAAAAATTGGTAAATAAATTTTTTACATGCTCTCAGTACAATAAAGTACAGGCTTGGGAACACTTATCTCTTGCCAGGTTTCTATAAGACGCTACTGTGGAAACATGCTTTGACTTTGGAAGAAGCAAATTGTGTTCTCCTTTCTGTCTGTAATTAACTGAAATAGATAAGAACTAAAGTAGTTCATGTTTTGCCCCTCCCCCTTCCCCCACCAAAACATAATCCCTTCCAATTTCTGCTAGTTAAGAATAAGTGACTTTAAAACACTGTTCTGTGGGAAATATCTCAATAACTCTCTAGAGAAAACAGTAACTTTCTTTTAGTTCTTCCAAACTCTCACATTCTGCCAATACTTTTTGAAAGCCAAAGAATATTTGTTTTTTGAAGAAGTCAACTTTCCTCAGTTTTACAGAATGGTGATACTGCAAGTCTTTAAAAGGACTTATGAAAAAACACTCATGCAGGAAAATCCAAAATCCAACCACTCATGGGGCAGAAAGAAGTTGCGCTAGGCACAGTATTCACTGTAGGCATAGAGAGGAAGAGTGAGGAACATTTGAGGTGGATTTTTTGTTGAAGTGTTTAGTTTATCTGCCCCTATTTGCTACCCTGTTCACTTGTTTGAGAGGGTCATTTAAGGCTCCATTCGTGAAATGAAAAATTTCACAAATTCATAGAATGTCTGAGGCCTCAAAGACAAAAATCACCAGGCATGAATGTCAAACAATTGTAAGTTCTGCTTACTGCATTACTTATCTGCAGAGTGCCTGTATGTATCTTGTGATCCTTGAAGGTGATCCTGCAAAGTGCTACAACTCCCTGTCACAGTAAGAAGACTTAGGAACAAATGGATGTCAATGGGATTACTTGTGAGGTTAAGGCAAGGAGGATTTAGTACTAATCATATTAATGTAATGTGGTGCAGCAGCCAGTACTATACCTACTGCCTTACTGAGATAGCAACTTGACAAAGTTCAAAATTATGAGGATTTCAAATAGATTTCTCAGATAACACCATTAACGTGGTAGTATATAAAATTACTTACTTTTCCCAAAACTGAAGGGCTGCTGTAAAGAAATCAAACTGTTGTATGCAGTAGTGAGTCTAATTACATAGTAATGAGCCTGAAGGATATTTACTGGGTGCTGCTATTGAGAGGGTGTAAATGCTCTGTATGTCTTGTCTCTGTACTGTGTGCAGGATGTGCTGACAATAGACATACCCGATCCCTGCTGCAAAGACAAAATAACACTCAACACTTCTGGAGAACAGCTTCAGTGGACACGTAGATGGTGTGGGGGTCAGAAACAGGAAACTAGAGGTATAGAACAGAGGTGGCTGCCCATGGATACCTGAATCAGAAGAGTTAAAAAACAGTCAGGTTCTCTGGTCAATCTTCAACCAATGAATGATTCTCTCACCTTAGACAAAGTTTTTGAAGTAATTTTACTCTTTCATGGAATAACAACAATTGTGGTTGGAAGCGACCTCTGGAGATCACCTTATGTTATACCATGATTCAAGTTAGGCCACATAGAGCAGGGCCATGTCCAGATGGATTTGAAATATCTTCAAGGACAGAGATTCCACAACCTCTCTGGGCACTCTGTTTCTGTGCCTGATCTCCCTCACAGTAAAGAAATGTTTACTGAAGTTCACACAGAATCTCCTGTTTCAGTTTTCATTGTCTTTGTTCTGGTCAGTGGGAGCCACTGAAAAGATCCTGGTACCATCTTCTTTACACTCTCCCTTCCAATATTTATCTACATGGATGAGATATCCCTTGAGACTTCTGTAGGCTTTTGTAGTGGTTTTTTAGTTTGATATTTTTTTAGACTATCTAAGGTGCAGAGTGATTTGAATATTAAAAAATGGGACAGGAAATTACAGAAAATTGAGTATCTTACATGGAAAGTCTGAAGAATATTCAATGCTATTGAAGGATTATGCAATATAAGAGAAGAATGAAATTCTTAATATCTGGGAGAAACAAACCAAAGAGAATAAAGGTACAGCAGTAAGAGAACTTCGCTTTCAAAGCTGTAAACAAAAAATGTGCCTGATACAGATGTGGCCACATAATTTTTGTGAAAGATGACTGGAACAGATTTCCCAAATGCCTCTTTTTCAAATTATCCAGATTAAATTTAATATTGTTATACAGTACATTCCAGTAACGGCTGTGATTAGCAATGGTTTGACATAAATTTAGCAGTGTGTTTCCAGCCGAGTTGCTCTCATTTTTCAGGAAGACAAATGACTGTACTATAAATATATCCTTATAACAATATCATGTGCTTTCAAAACTGGTTAGACAGACATTCACACTAACAGGCACTGATACAATCACCTGCTCAGTTCCAGACTGACAAAGACACTTATGACTTCCCACAGGGATATCGCCCAGCCGATATTAAGCAGATCAGGAGAGAGAGGGCAGGAAACTGATAATATCAAGGGTTGAGTAAATTTGCAAAGGTCAGAAAATGAAAAAACTAATAACATATCTTACCTCCCTTTATCTTCTCTGAAATGCTAAAAATCTACCCTTAGGTTATGTAAGAGTAAAGCTAACATATGTACAACAGAGTTACTTTAGGATAGGCAAATTTTAGCAAGGAAATGAGGAAATGTTTATGTGGCTGCATCATGTTAGCTGCATTAGATTTTGAAGAAATTATGAACGCAATGAAACTCCCCCATGTCCCAGAACGAAGATACGAGAAATTCCTGCTTATTGCACTACTCTCCTGTCACGTGTAAATGTGTGCATTGCTCTTTAGCTACCAAAAATGAAATTACTTTTAAAAAGAAAAAACCAAAAGAACAGTGACTTCACTTGTTCAAAATGAGGGGTTTGTGTTTACAAATGTGATTTAAAGACTGGGAATATAGTTCTTATATTAGCCCAACTGATCATCAAACAAAACTTGTTTTTATGAATTGAAGCCTGTAGGCTCAAATGTTGTTCTGACTCACTCAGGTGGTCTAATTCAACCAAACCCACCACTGGAGATGTTCTAGTAAAATCAATGAGACACCTGGTGAAGTAAATTTTGGCTTTCTGACTTCCACTGACAACGCAAGTAGGCAAGACATGAAGTTGTAGCCTACACTGTTCAAGTTGTGAATCCCCACTCTGCACTGAGAGAGACTGGCTGTCACTGCTTCACAGCCTTTCAGTACAAGAGCTATTCCTCTTGGAATAGCTCTTGTCAGTCTGGAATAGCTAGTCAGGTCTGGTCTCTGCCGTTAGCCTTAACCTCCTTGTTTCCACAGAGTGAAAGATCATCTTTCAGATAATGGCCAGCTTCCAGCCACATCTCCAGGCTTAATAGCCCCTGTGCCTATGAGCGTTTTTTTTCCCCTTGATCCTTCCTGGATGCATTCAATCAGTTCCGTAATATGAAAAAAAAAGAAGTAATAAATGCCTCTTGATGCAGGATGAAAATAAGAATGGGCAAGCTATAAAGAGACAGGGGCAATGAAGGACTGAGTCACATGAAGGAGAGGAAAACAATAAACACAGCAGAGATTTCCTATGCAATATTCTTCTATCTCTGCTGAAGCATCAAGTCAGTTTTCCATTATTTCTTTACCCCACAGACTTTTCTCATATTACCATACACTCTGTAAAAGTCATTCTTCTGTTTATTGGACCCCAAAAAAACCCCAAAACCAAGCAACTATACCAATTTCTATTAACTTAGAGTGCTGGTATTTGTAGAAAAATGCATTAGTGGCAAATCAAATATCTTTATACAGGACAATCTTGCCTTGCCTGCTTGAAACATCAAACTCATGTCATAATTCATTGTCTATCGAGTGTATCTTGAAGCATCTGAGGTTGCTGCTTAGCTCTAATTCCAAGTCCAAAGCTGGCTTTTTTTAAAGGACTTAACAAATTCTATCAGCATTTTTTGTCAATAATAAAGATGGGGCTTCAGTGCTTGAATAAGCTATATTATTTTACTTCATAGAGAAAAGGTGTAAAATAGTCCTAACAGTAGGAAATAATCACTCATTCCTCTTTGTATAGCTTCCAAATGATAAATTTCAATGGTATTACAATCATAAATCTAGAGATAAGCTTTGGTGGCCATCTTGGAAAAAATGTTTCCTGAAAATTGCTTTAGTGGCTTCTGCAGAATAATTCCAGTCAAAGAGTTATAAAAATTTGCATTTACAGTCATACAGATGCTTTTACTTTTACGCCAATAATCTAATCTATGCCTGTAACATGCTGACACTTTAGCAAAGAGTCCATGTATTATATGAAAACCTGAGTCAGTATTTTGGTACAATGACACAAGGGATGAGTTAATAACTTCAAATTTAACAGTAATTATTTTTGGAAATATTTTCAACCAAGAGGTAAATCAAGACAGACACACTCTAAATATAATTGTGATGGATGTTTATGTTGGTCTGTGGTATGTAATTTAACATACAATTGTGTTTGTGGGAAATCTCAACATGAGATTCAGAGAATGTTCCTATGATTAGGAGACCACAGATCACGCCAATATTTTTTACAGATCTTGTAAATTCACATAACTGAACTGCTGAAGAAAAAGACATGCCTGTGGACTACAGCTGTAACTACACCTATACTGTTATCTCCAAGGTATTTACGAACTGGAAGATCAGGAACAAACTTGTTTGCATGAATATTATACTCCAGAGCAAGTTCAGCAACACAGAAATATGAAAATTCCTGTCTTGGCCCTCCCCTCTACCTCAATGTCACTACTATGGAAATATTAATTCATATGACTGGTATGTTCAGACTGTTAGAATTAAGAATCTTCTAAAATAACTATTCCACTATAATACAAATATCCTATGATCTCTAATTTTTTTCACTGGCGCTGTGAAACCAGTGAAACCAGATTTGTTAATTTTTACATTTTTGTATAAACCACAATATATATTTGTGTTCTACAGTATGGAACTAAGGCTAATAACACCAAATAAATCCCCTAGTACTCTTGTAATAGTTGTGTAAGATTGGTGGTATCTTTAAACGACTCACTGCAGGTTTTGAACCTTTAATTCAGCCAATATTTCTTTAGACCGCAATGCGTTGCTGTAGCACAAATCTGATTAAAAGCCAACGTGATCCCTTACTTTTGAACTCTGTAGTATAAATCAGTTGCATACAGGCTGCAGAGACATTCTTGTGAGCACATTTTACATTGCACAATAATATCTTTACAATGACAAGGAACTTTCCAATATAGTTCAAGAAAAATAGCCATAAAGTTCAAATCAGTCTGAATCTTCAAATGTAACAATTATGTAACAAACATAACAACAGCAGATCTTAATTAAAAAAAACTACGCCCTACTTTTCACCTTATTTTGCAACTTTATTTGAAAGTGGCACAATAAAAAAAGCTTTTGTTTTAATTTATAGCTGATATGGTTTAGGTTAAATTCAGTTTTGGGAAGGTTTTGAAAAAGTGTTAATTTTCCTAAGCTTTTCCTCTAGTTCTGTTATTCTGTCAAACATTTATTGTAAAATCTATATACAAAGATTTTGTTTCACTAGGATACAATGTTTCTATGAGATCATTGATATGTCTCTAACTTATTTTCAGTAAAGATATATAGGCTGTCCTTATTTTGTTTCTCTTTTGCTTCCTATATCACAGTCACTGAAAGACAGAAACAAAACAGAGAAAACTATTTTGATTTTTTTTATGCCAGGCAGATTGAAAAGCAAGCTGGTCTTTGTTTTTCAGGTGGAAACAAATTAAATGCTAAAGTATTGCTATAAGTTCCCTGGGAAGTTGCACACCTTTATATAATTCCTGGTTCTTGACTGTGAAACACAAATGTGCTTTAAGCAGGTTGGAAGCAACCCTGTTATAGCTGACCTTCTGCTATTTGGTATACTATATATCTTCTATAAATTGCATATTTGAGGTACAGGCTGACAAGCACTTTATTTGAAAGCCTGTGTTTAGACTCCTCTGTGAGGGATTCCTTCTTTCTTGATATAATTTTCACTATGACCACAAGATTCACCTGACACTTGAAAGTCTAGAAATTTATGTCTATTTATTTTTTAAATTTTTTTTCAAGAAGTGTAATTTCAGCCTTATATAACTCACTGCACTATTTAAACACACATGGCTTTTAATTAAAACAAACTTTCACATATTCATTTGCAGCTACAAGTAGTCTTACTGATGTTATTGGCACTACTCAGCTATATTTAGTTAAGATCACGTGTCCACATACTTAAGAGACTTTTAAAATAGATTTTACCTTCTCATAAATCATCATATTGAATCATAGAAAAGCCCAGAAGGGCCCTCAAAAGATCTACATTTAGTGTCCCAGGGGCTTCATTCCCAGTTGCTTTTCTATAAGTATCTTAATGTCCATTCATTCTCCTAAAGTCATGTCTTACATCTTACTTCATTTTTCCTACACGTATAACTTGAGGCTATCTGCCAAAGCCCTCCTTAATTCACGGCAATGTACGCCTGTAGCAAAGCTACGGAGTTATCTACAGAACAGACAAGTATAGATTTATAGAAGTGAGGAAGGGGGAAGGGTTATGGCTCCAGGATTATGTGAAAATGGGAAATTTTGATAATTTACTTTCAGCTAGTATTAATTTTAGAAATGTGCAGGGTTTTTTAAGAATAAGATTTAAAAAGTGAAAATGAGGTATTTACTGCTACTGCAATAAGCAGTGGTAAGCAATTATAGCAGAGGAGTGGCATGGGCAAGACAAATAGTTCAGCAATATTTCCTACATAGCCCAATAAAAATCTGGAAACCTTTGAGACAGAAGGATACCTCAGCAGACTAATTACATTAGGTCCTCATTGATTTATAGGAGCTATTTTCCATAATCATACCTTCAATTTTAATGACCATTGTGAACTCTAGTACTTCTGCTCAAGGCCGGCATCTTTAACCAGCTGTAACTGGTTAATTTAGTATCTATCCTCTCCACTCCATCATTGTAGATGATAATAAGGATATTGAATAGTGTTAAATATCAAAAGTATTGCACTGGACCACCTTGGAAGAGGTCTATAGCCATTCACAACTACTCCTTCATGGGCTTCTCTCTTATTTTTGCACATATTTATATAAATTTTTATTCTCTCCTGGGAAGTCTCACTTTGACAAATCATATAAATAATCAACACTAGGATTACACCAATCACTTCTTGTATACCCATCTCTTTCCAGCAAATTCTTGCAATATTTGGTGGAATAAGTGTTATTACTGATTTTATTAGCATTCCTGCTTATGGTCAATGCTTTGGAACAGTAAGCCTTGTAAAAGACACTGGTTAGAAAGAGATCAATAGTTGAACATGATATATAGAGACACCAGAAAAACTCCACCTATGGATTTAGTAGGCTAGGAGGAAGAGAGAAGTGCAAAAGAACTGTAGAAAATTTTTGCAGGTGATCACTACTGAATGAAGCACTTGATAACAGGTTCTGTTTTAAATCTGCCAGTTGGTAAAGTAATACAGAAATTAACAGAACATTAATATCTACTATTGCAAGCATTCTTTTGTCACATTTGTGAAGATAATATGTGAAATAGTTCCTTCTAGTCTTGCTTCTCAACATAAAATATTTTGGAAATTTTAAGCTAAATCCTTTTTATTAAAATAAATGAAGTGATAACTAATTACTACCAGAAGTACTTACTCAAAAATAGATTCCTACTTCAATTTATAACATTGATTTCACAGAATTATTTAGGTTGGAAAGATCTCCAAGATCACTGAGTCCAACCTCTGACCAAGCACTGTCTTGTCACTAATTGCCACGTCCAGTTGTTTCTTAATGCTTCCAGTGAGGGTGATTCCACCACCTCCCGGGGCAACCCATTCCAATGTTTACCAACCCTTTCTGTGGATAATTCTTCCTGATATTAAACCTAAACCGCCCCTGGCACAGTGTAAGGCCACTTCCTCTTGTCCTATTTCTAGCTGCCTGGGAGAAGAGGCTGACTGACCCCGACCTGGCTACAGCCTCCTTCCAGGCAGCTGTAGAGAGAGATAAAGTCTCCCCTCAGCCTCCTTTTTTTTCCAGGCTAAACACCCCCAGCACTCTCAGCCGCTCCTCGCAGGACTTGCACTCCAGACCCTTCACCAGCTCTGTTGCCCTTCTCTGGACATGCTCCAACACCTCAATGCCCTTCCTAAAGTGAGGGGCTCAACACTGAACACAGGATTTGAGTGCTGAGTACAGGGGGACAATCACTGCCCTGGTCTTGCTGGCCACACTGCTGCTGATACAGACCAGGATCCCATTGTCCTTCTTGGCCACATCAGCATACTCCTAGCTCAAGTTCAGCTGCTGTTGACCAGTAACCCCAGATCCTTTTGTGCTGGGCAGCTTTCAGCCACTCTTTCCCAAGCCTAGGGTTGTTGTTGCTGAAGTGCAGGACCTGACACTTGGTCTTATTGAACCTCATACTGTTGGCCTTGGCCCATCAATCCAGTTTCTCCAGATCCCTCTGCGGAGCCCTCCTCCCTTCCAGCAGATCAACACTCCCTCAAGTTGGTGTTGTCTGTGAATTTACTAAGGGTGCACTTGATCCCCTCATCCTGATCATCAATAGGAATATTGAACAGGTCTAGACCCAACAATAATCCCTGGGGTCACCTCTAGAGACTGGTCACCAACCGGACGTGGCACCGTTCACCCCCACTCTCTGGGCCTGGCCATCCAACCAGTTCTTAATGCAGCAAAGGTGCACCTGTGCAGCTGTGGGCTGCCAGCTTTTCCAGGAGAATGCCATGGGAGACAGTACCAAAGGACTTGCTGAAGTCCAGGCAGATGACATCCACAGCCTTACTCTCACCCACCAGGTGGGTCACCTTCTCATAAAAGGAGACCAGGTTAGTCAGGCAGGACCAGCCTTTCCTAAACCTGTGCTGGCTGGGCCTGATCCCTTGGTTGTCCTGAATGTGCTATGTGATTGCATTCCTCTGTTCCATAACTTTCTGAGGCACTGAGGATAGGCTGACAGGCCTGGACTTCTCTGGATACTTCTTCCAGCCCTGTTTCCTTGAGATTCAGATAAGTGTTTTACCTTTGCACAGGAAAGGCTGATTACATGTTGATCTTTCTCATTTGTCACAATTTCCACAATACCATGTTTGTGTCCCAACAGTTTCCCCGTAGGACTAAAATTAACAACAGGATTCCACAAACGAAGGATTCTGTCATTACCTGAAAGAAAAGAAATTAATATATAGTCAGAAAGATTGAATAGTCATTTGTATTACAAATTAGCTTTGTAATTGAGAGCTTAGAGTTCATAAGTCCTCCTTTCATTTGGGTAGACTACTCCCACATAAGGATGTGAATTTTTCATTCTAAGCAGGATTGCAGCTTATGTTTCATTGCTTAACCACAAACACATATTAAAAATGCACAACTGATTAGCTTTTCAAAGCCTTTTTATTTTGTTTAAAGAATGGCAGGGACAGTAAATGAGACTATGTGGGAGACTACTAGACTACTAGTCCCAGAAGGAGAAGAGTTCTTTAATAGAAATACAACTGGGGCTCATATTTTGTTTCCTTCAATGATGTAATTTAAAAAAATGCAAAATAATTTTTGTGGCCAGTTAGCCAGGACACAAAGGGATAACCTCCTTTATGGAAGACGGTGAACATCCAGAAAGGACTGGGCATGAAATTTGAGGGCAGACAGAAAAAAGTAACCGCTGATGATTGAGTTTGTAGTAAAGTAAATAAGAATTAGGTATTTCATATTTATTTGTGTGTTCAAACTTTGAATTTGCCTACAATTTAAGGAATAATCTTTGACTGTGTTATAGGTGAATATTTGGTACCATTTTGCTAATAGTTTCCATAAATATTTCAAAACACAAGGATCTTAAAAATGTATTTTAACTTTAAATTCCTGGCAAATATTGCAATTGTACAAATTGTATGCATCTAGCTGAACAGTTTATTTTGACACACAATAAATGAAACAGCCACATTTTGTCTAAACTTCTGCTTGAGTTCTACTTTTCTCTCAGCTTAAATTGAAGAGCAAAAAGTAAAAAAAAACATAGACTAGGAAGCGTATGTCCCAAGAGAACCAGCTCAATTATGTTAAGCGCTCAGCTCAATTATGTTAATAATCTTCCTTAAGCTTGTTCAACCTACTGTCATTAGTCAGTCCCTCCATTTCTCTCTACAGAAATCTATTCCTTTCCTTCTTAATGCAGCAAGATGTGATTTGTTTAGGAGCACCCCATCTCCCTTTTCCTCCATTAAACAATATTGTTCTCTCAGTTAAATTGATTCTACTGTTTACGTGGCTTCTCTCTAAATGAGACAGGCTCACTGAAGGAATGATCTACTCTTAAAATAGCTACAACAGGAAGCCATTTTGATTTATGCCAGCTCATTTCACAAGTGTGACTGAGAATTCAACTATGCAAACAGCTGTACCAGCACAATGGAGGGAGAACTTCTGCACAGGAAAGAAGGCCATGTGTAAGCAGGTGACTGGCTTGAAACTTCAAGGGGAAGAGATTCTTTCTCAAGCAAAACTACTCTAGACAATCTGTATATGCTGTAAGCATGACAGGAAGTAGCCTAAATGGGTTGTAACTGCACAAATGGTTTATGAAGCCCTTTTGGATGGGGAAACTTCAGAATGTGGTTGATGTCCCTGCTAACTTCCTCAGAGTTTGTGCTAGGCTGTCCCAGACATATCCTTCAATTTAGCAGAACCCTTGTGACCAGGTCAGGTTTTAGGGTGAAACAAGTCCATGGGAGTAAAACTTACCTTGCAGACCTCCCATGAAGGAGGACATGAAACACAATTGGTAACAGCCTCCAGTGAAACTGGTGAGGTTGGTTTTAATATCAGAGGAAACAGACATTGCTTTAACAATATAGCTCTTCCCAGCCACAAACAGAAACTGTCATATCTTAAGATGATGGAGAACTGGGAACAGCTGTTGACAATATCTGATCAACTTGACTAGCTGCTTGCTGCACTTTTGAGGAACAGAACCTTTCTTGGTCTTCCTAACTGCTCTGTTCTTTATATTCCTGAAGTGACAGCAGTGATTGAAGGGGAGGACAGTGCCCTTTAATTCTGGCACAGAGTTTCTTTTGAGATTAGAATCACTAATATGTGCAATTTTCTTCAGATATTAAGATCAAATGACATTTGGGAAGAAAACCTTTCCCTACATTAAAAAAAATACTGTTTGCTTTTTATGTGAAATAGTGGATTCATTTTAGTTCCTTTTACTGATGTTGAGATAATGGTAGATTTTATTATAGTAGATATGCTCTCTTCTCTCTTTCTGGACTAATGCCAGATTGGCCCTAAGATTCACTGCTACCCTGGAACATTTCCTGGAACATTTGTTCTCTCCATGCTCCAAATATGCCTCCAGGATTCAGAATCCTGACACAGAAAGTCTGGGTACCAAGCACATTCAAAAAAAGCTTGAAGAAGATGATCTATTCAACACGATTTTTAAAAGATTTTGTGAAATCCGTGATTTGATCAAAACAGATTCAGTTGTGTATGGTCCTTTTCATGATAAGCAATTATAAAACCAGATGTTTAGGGTTCTTGTAGAAGTCAGATTCTACAACCACAGCTTTATTCTAGCTAGATGTTATGGACTCAAATACCTTCTTTGAGCATGTGATGCTTTGTCAAACTGTCTCTCTTGCTGACAAAGTTTTGCAATTTGTGTGATATTACAAGCCTGCTGAGATATCTGCATTTCAGTGGTGTTGAAATCCACTTGAGAACAATAACATATTTGAATGAAGAAATACTAGGCTTAGCCTGGCATCCTCAAAAGACTGTAAATGAAAAATATACCTCCTGGTTTCTTTCTAGGCTGCTATTCCCACACAGAAAACTCCTTAACCTTTAAAAGAACTTGTCTTTCCTTCAAATTTGTCTTTTAAAAAATCTTGCCTTATAATGTCTGCAAAACTTCTTCAGAACCGTCAGACATCTGGGGAACTAGTTTGTCATACTGACAAATGTCTGAGTTTTTATTTTGTTTCTTTGTGCTTCCATGTCTGTCTTTGTATGCTCTCCTTAAATTTAGATGGCATTATAGAAAAGAGTTTGCTATGCTTCTGACAGCTAATGCTAGAGGAGTTCTGGTGATTTTTATCACTGGGATTCCTGGGAATTCCTGAAAATGTGCTTCACTTGTTCCAGGAATTCACAAAGGAAACTGAACAAGCACAGAGTAGTTCATTTTATCAGTCTTAATCTGTTACTGTTAGATTTAGAAATCGCTAATAGTTTTTCTTCTGTTTCATTGCTCACAGGAAAACAACAGCCAGATCTGAAGAACTAATAGGGTTCGAAGTAGATGTACCATTTAAAACTGATCATCTCCTGCTTTTATACGCATTCCTAATTTGATTTTAACTGCAGTCATTCCCTGAAGTGATGATTAAGACATAGCTGGAATTGAAATTAATACAGAATAAGAAGAAAACCATGTAAATTTACCATTCAGTGTAATATTAATGCAAAATGCTACACAGAGAAGTTATTTGAAACTTCTCTGGGCTCCATGTTTTAGGCCACTATCAGGCTTTTATCATTTTACTGATTGAAATCTAGCCTTAAGCATGAAAAGCAAACTCAGTACCAGGTTTGTTTTTATCTCATTCATTTCTATCAATTTCAAACATCTAGAAGACAAAATTAGGTTGTGTCACAGTACTGACAAACTCATGAGCATAATCAAATACAAATAAATGATGGAAGACTGCGTTAAAATATGACTTTTTAAATAGTCACAGTGATAATTCATCAGAGTATGTAACATTCCATTTGTGCTATAAACACCTGGCTAAATAACATAAATTGGGGCTTACTAAAATGTTTAGCAGATTTACCCCTGCTGAATACTTTAGAATCTAGCCTGCAATCAAAGGCTGGATTTTTCTTTTATGTTACTTGCCAAATGAGACCAATAAACATAGCTTTTACAAATGTTTGAACATGTCACCAAGAAATCTATATATTATGATTCCTGAATTATTTACCTGTTATGGTCTCTCATTTTTAGGGTATATTACAGGTAAAATTGCAGGCTCCCTAATTAACAGGACTAGCTTATGTTCATTTTAAGTAGTTTAAATCTGTCATTAATTGGATCATCAACGTGTGTTTCTCAATTAGTCAAGAGTGAGATGACTCTTAAGATACAAAGGCAAACTGTGCTCCAGTATGCTGTGCCATTGTGAGCAGTGTATTCTATTAACAGCACAGAATTCTAAAGCTCAGCTTTTGAAGGCTTTAGTAGAGGGGTCTCTCAAGACCCCTAGCATTATTCTAAATTCTGGGTGGAGCTTCACAGTAGGCCCTGACTGATCTAACTTCACAGTGAAATTGAAAGAGATGACCCCACCCTGTCTTAGTCTTTGGACAGGCATTCCCACTTTGTCCTGGGACTCTTAGTAATACAGCTCAGGAATAATTTCCTTTCATATTCAAGGGGAGCAGCAGGTTTGGGAATAAGGGTGAGAGGCAGGAGGATGCCCTTCAATTATAAGATGAAGGATGGGTGAACAAGCAAGACAGGATTCCAACTCAAGTACTTTCAGTACTTTCATGCAGTCAAAGTCAAAATAAATTAGAATTCAGTGTTGAGAAAACTCATCTGCTTCTAAAATATCCTGATTAGGGATCTGTTTAGATGGGATAGGAGCTCCTGCATTCTAAGCCCATCCTCTAACCATCACAAACAAGTATGCCATCTAACCTTTTCAAAAATTCAAGTTCCATTTAAAACTGAGAATATTTTTCTGCAACCGCCACTATTCAGAAGACTCTTCCTGTACATCACTGCTCTAATTTTTGTTCTAATAGACATCAGTGGTATTCCTTGCCAATTGTCATTTTTCTAGTTTATAGAAAATATACTTTTTAAATCTCTGCACAATGGTGTTGTGAGAGCTTAGCCCAGTTGGTTAGAGTCTGCTGCTATAAATACCAAGACTGTGAGTTCAATCACTTTATGGGCCATTCACTTAAGAGCTGGACTTGATGATTGTTATGGGTCCCTTCCCCCACCCTTATTCTACATTCTATATTCTATATTCTATATTCTATATTCTATATTCTATACTCTATATTCTATATTCTATATTCTATATATTTTTTCTATATTCAACTAATCTTTCTCAACTGTGGTTCATATCAGCAAGACAGAACCAGCATATGCAACTAGGGCAAGTGGTGCTGCATGATTGACCTATTCCTTTTCTGTGCCACAAGTGTTTACTGCTGGTCACTGACAAAGTGAGCTGAGTGCATTAGGCAGACCTTTGGTCTGGCCTACCACAGCTATAATAATTTTCTTAGAAAGTTTATCCAGATTTTTCTCTTCTACTATTTCCAGAAGAAGAATTTTCAGTGTGTAAAAGAAAGTTTTTCTAGCTCCTGTGTGACCTTCTTTCCTATTCAGACACTTCACTCTGGTTTTATTACTACAGCAAAATCCTCCTGTTGTACCTGTAGGAAATAGTGACCACATTTTGTTCAATAGGACCTCCCTACTTTATGTCATCAATAAATTTCTCCATACTACTTTTTTTGTGACAAGGTAATCAGTGTAAACAGTGTCTCCTACAAGGCTAAACTTCAGAATTTTCACTAATAATTCTTCTACAGCTTTTCCTTTAAATCTTGGGTCTAGAAAATCAATAGAACTGCCTGATACTTATTTTGATATCTTTCACAGTTTTCCTCTTGGTAAACTGTTACAATTCAACATAAATTGCATTACATCCCATATACTGCCATGTATATTATCAAGGCTGGACAGCAGAGTCTTGGCCATTTTTTAGTTCTTCCTGTATATAGATGTAAGAATTCTTATGTTTGCTATTGCAATTTTTAACAAAGTTGCAATTGACAAAAGCAGCATCAATGTCACTCGAGGGCACCACCCTATCAGACAGAATATATAAACAAGGTTGCTGCCATACTCCAGCAGCATTTCTGCAGCATCAAACATGACCACTATGGGCAGTAGATAGGCCCATAAAATTATTGGATAACAGGGAAGAAGTGGAGGTAAGAATGCCATTTCTGCAGTCTGCTTTGGGAAAAAGAACCAACAGCAACACTTTGGGGAAACACGACCTGAGAGACCAATGGAAAGCAATAAGATGGGCCAATGTGACTGCTTAAGATATGAAAGGATGGTGGAAGAGTAATATGGTGGAAGCTCTGTTGATACTGCAAGGAATAATGTGTATAACCTGGTCAAGGCCACTGTGACTTGGAAAGATACCTTAGAGTAGTTGAACATACTGTTTCTTCTGGTTTATTATATAAATGATACTTGAATCAAACCCAGATGGACCCCTTGACAGATTCCTGTCAGGAAGTATATCTCTTCAGACAAGGGCTGAGAGAAATTAAAAGCAAGGCCTCTGTTTCCTCTAATTCTAGGCAGAAGCCATTGTTGAAATACTTAAGATGCCAACTCAGCTTTATTTGATATTATCTAACTTGAATTATAAAAACCACAATTTTTTTCCAAAAAATTGGAAAAAACCCAATACTTACCTCCAGTGACAATGACTTTTGCCTTTCCACAGTATGTGAAGGCATTTACTCCTTTAGGGACAGAAAACTCCTTTACAGGTCTGCAATCATTAATAAAATAATCATGTAAGAAATACTCGGAAAATACAGTCTACAGTCATTCTGCCTTATTTTTCTGTAGTATACAGAATAGCTGTTTGCATAATGTATGCAATCTCATTTTAAAAGGAAATTGATTTATAACAGAGACTTAGACTGATACTGGCATCAACGAAACAGGAACAGAATGCACTTATGCACTTTCCATTAAAGAAACAAATATCTGATCTGCACACTTGAATCTTTTAACAGGCAAACTCCAAACAGACTACTAAAATGGAAGCTCTTGCCAAAGTGAGCTGCACACAAGCTTATGTGCTTAAAGCAGCTCATCACTGAGGAAAACTACCAAAGAAACTGTGTTTGCCTGTTTCAGACATGGAGGTCTACTGTGATCTCAATGTTACATTAAATAAGTGCAGTTACTTTTCTGTTGCTTCTCTACAATGTACCATACAATAAATAGTCTTTATATTTAAAGGTCTATTTTGTGTTGTATATCAACATGAAGAGACCACAAGTATCTGAAACTCAACAGTTATTTTACTACATTCACTGCTAAAGCATGGGAATTCAAACAGCCAACACAGACTGAAATTGATTCAGTGTCCCTTCTAAATCCATCCTTTGAGCAACTTTTGCTTGTCTCTCCAAGTTTCATCCATTGCATGCTGTTTCATCCATTCACTAATGAGTGAATATTTTATTGATTTTTGGGTGTAGCAATAGCAAGGTTAACACCTGTCATTCCCAGGAAATAATGACTGCCAGTGTAAATAAGCTGTACAGAACTAAATGAGAATACTTATAATTTTTTCCTTTGAAATTCAGACAAGTATTAGTTCATCTACTCTGGGCCAAAGGAGCCGTTAATATTGAAAACCATAAATGGGGGTGGCAGTGAATCTGACAAAAGACTCAGGAAACTTTGAGGATTAATGAAAGAACTTGTTATTTCTAGGCAGGTGTAAATAAAAGGCTGTTTGTCTCCTATTATTTAGAGGGAGAAATTATTTCTTTCCAGAGCTCCAACAGAGAAGTCTTAATTCTCTTGTCAGGACAAAATAACAATTAATTGACTTAAATGTATGATTAACAGATTTTCTAAGGATTTTTCACCTTTTATACTTCTATGTAACTATCCATTAGCTTTTTAATGAACAGCCTTGATACTATTCCAAGATCAGTGGGAATAAGGGTTTCTGGCACTGTGAAGTCCTGCCCAAGCCATGGCCTTGCAACAGAAGCACCTTGGGATCATATCCATACCTCTCTTTTTTAGATACTTTACAAGAAAATATTGTAGCTGTTCATCAGCCATTATTGACTAACAAACTTAAGTCTCATAAGAGAGAAGATGCATTGCATACCTCTTTAAGTACAAAAACAATTCCTTGCTACAAAGTTAATTGGGGAAATTTCTTTTGTTAGAACCAGTAAATCATATTTTTAAACTAGTTATTTATTAAATGGACATTTCAAAGTGATTTGATCTATAGATATTTTTAAAACTATTAATTTCATTTTAACAGCTGTGTAATTTTTCAGTTGTCTAAATATAATTCCATCTATCTATTGTGAGAAACTGCTTAGAGATATGTATTTATTGCATTTGGAGACATAACTATAGCCAGTGTGAAATGAAAAAGAACTACCAAGATAGTTGCAGTTTATGTTCTGTATTGAAGTATATGATGGTAGCACCTACTCTTTCAACTAGACTTTTGGCTCTGCAGACTTAGTCTTCTTTCTCTTCTAACTGATTCTATTTTTCCAAAGCTCCCAACAAAATCAAACAGGGTTTCTCAGCTTTTCAGCTGACACAGTATGTGACCTTGGACAATCTAAATGTGTTTCATAGTTCACTTTCCCCATCTTCAACAGACATGCAATACTCATAAAACCCAGAGCTACTGTATTCATTCAAGAATAAAACCAAGAATATTTATGGCATATGTTATACAAGAAATAAAACAGATTATAATAATTGTAGCTACTAGCCTTAAAAATCTATTAATCTCTCTGGATGTACCTCACAGAGGAACTGAGAAATGGATCTAATATTTACAATATTTTGAAATATTTGAATGAAAAGTTCTATTTATATATTATTTATAGGTCCTTCTTACATCAAATTTAATTTGCATTATTTAATTGTGCTCAGAAATTTTCTAAATTCACAGAATAATTAGGCTTGGAATCAGCTAAATCAGCTAATAGCATTGATGAGCCATATGAATAAGGACTTGGCACAAATAAGGAGGCCATAATCTCTTTTCTGCTGCATAGTAGAACCACTTCACAGCCCTTAGAATAAATTGCGTTCTTGGTTTAATCTTGTATAAGTCAAACTTGTAAAAATAAAACTGTAAATGAAATTTAGTAGAGTTTATTTTTGACTGGATATAAATTTTAAATGAATGGATACATGATATATGTGCAACAAACCAATCAATTTTCTAACTAAAATTTGCTTGCTGAGGAGAAATTGGAGAAGACAACACTGTCAACATATTTTAAGGGTTCTGAGTACTGAACATATATGGACAGTCCTTTCCTACATCAAAAGCTAGCACACAAAAATATCCAAGCATTTAAACAACTATATTTTTGTTTTTATTAGCAATGCTAATAGAAAAGGCAGATTCAATATAACAAGATGACATCTTATGAGGAACTGATCTCCAGCAGAGTTATAAAGCAGAAGATCTATTGTTTTCTAGAAGATATCAGATACTTACAGGTGGTCCTCTAGTCGCTTTATGTCATCCAAAACAAATGAATTAGCACTGTCTGTGGAGCAGGATCCAAAACGCTTTAGGGCAGAAAAATACTTAATCTTTCCAACCCAGTCATCATGTAGCTTGCGTTTAGGACTAGGGATATAAATGCAGAAGTCATTAGGCTGCAGTAGCAACTACTGGGATGTGTCCCTGGGTGGACAAGGGTTTTGTCAGTGAGATTATATATACAACCAGTGCTAACATTTAATATTCAGGGCAGATACAGAACCACTGTTCCAGCTCAAATGCCAGCAGAGAGAAAGTTGGGGTTGAACCATGTTCTTTTCTAGTCACAATCATGCTTCCATCTCAATGGGTACAATAAAGCTGTTCCTTTAAACTGGATAACAGCATTGTGAATTCTCCAATTGAATTCGATTCTGCATCCTCCCAGTTGTAAGATCTCTTGTAAAATCTTCTACTGAAAATGATGGCACTTCCTTCATGCAACAACAAACATATCATACTTACTGCAGTTTGAAAATTTATTTTCTTTAGTTCGATGGGCTTAATTTAGAAACAGAAGCTAATCCTCCACTTAGGGCAAACAAAACCCAAATTAAAAACAAAACATAATGCAAGACTAATAATATTTTATCATAAGCAACTTACATGTCAAAAGATTCGGAGTCCAAGACCTTAAATTGTGATACTTTTTCGGCTTTAGATTGTTTCATTATGAAGTCATCACTGGTGATAGTAAGCAGATAAACATAACCTTTATCATCTCCCATTAAGATGGTATCCCTAGCCAGGTTATCTGCCATAGTCACCGTACAAACACAGAGCAGACAGTTTTTCATTGGTTTGATGACAAAGCCATCACTCTGTGGAATGTGGTAGAGAGTTTATTAGACATTGCATGAGGGCCCTTAAATTGAATCTATCATGCTTATCTAGTTACATCCGCACCCAAATCTTGACTTTGTTTTTTCAAGCTGCCCCCGTGCTAGATGTTTCCTGGTGTCAGAAACTCATAGAAGACTATCACAAAGCGGAGCTAAAAGCAAATCCTAGAGGTTTGAGCAAGATTTTGTTTCATAGGTAGCTTTGCATTTCAGTGAAAAAGTATTAATTACAAATTCTAGGAAGGATCTCTGCATACCATGTGGGATGATGTATTTGCTAAGACTGTATATGTTTTCCTGTTCAAAACTAAAATGCTCTCTACAAGAAAATTGGAAATAACCAAATTAAAGAATAATTAAAACCACAAAATATAGCAGTAATGCACAGGGAGAATCTGTATCAAGAGTCCTAATTAATAATACAGCCTCGGAGTGTCAAGTGTTCTAACACAGGCAGGTGTTTCAATTTTTGAAGCACAGAGACAGTGGGAATGAATACAGTTGCAAGAGACTGTGGTATTTTGCTAGAAGGCCCAGGAATAGGATTCAGGGTCATCTGCATTACATTGTTTATTGGTTCTACTGCCTGACTGCATCTGTTATTTGGTTTAACCATCCTTGCCACCCTAAACTTGGTTCACAAGCCATAGGAATGAACTGCATCAATGCCGTCTGTGCAGCACAGAAACACTGGAGACGTAGTAGAGATAGCACTGTCCATAAATTATTTCTGTGGTCTTGAAAGAGAGCTGCACCTATTCATCAACAGGATACCTGCAGCTCTCACTGAAGGTAATGAGGGAACTTGGAGAATAATAGGTGGAGAATAAATATTTGAGCCCTCCTCCAAGAAGTCCAATTGGATTGACAAAAAGACTTAAACTGACCTATCTGAGCTTGGGAAGCAACCTTTTAATGCTGGGGGAAAAAATCCTAAAAAATCTTATCCAAAAAATAATTACTTTGCTTCTCCTCATCATCTCAACTAACATGGAATTTCCAAGAGAAGTTCTAGGAACAGGAAGAAAAAGCTAAGATATGTGTCAGCAAAAATGCATAAGACATTAAAGAAAACTTTAACAATTTGGACATACATTATTAACATCAAAATGCTTTTTATCTTAGAAAGTCCTGAACAAAGCAAAGGATATGAAGAAATATTTTCTTTAAATCTTGAAATTACCTCAAAAAGAATCTTTGTTATATTCCTTGTAAAACCTGTTCCTTGATTCTTAATAGACTCTGAGATATATGTATGCTCATGCACACATTTTAGGTACACACATACGCACTAGATACACATGAAAAAGAAATTCTTTTCTTTGCACCATAGTGGTAAACTTTTCTTTTTCGTCCAAACTTTTAATATACTTTAATAATCCTATTTGGCATGTAGAGAGCATCCCTCCTTTAGTGTGAATTCCACTGATTCACTGAGTTCCTACAACAAAAGTGAATAGCCTTCATCCCTTTAGACCAAAGGGATGTGAATGTATATTGGAAACAAAGACTGATCAACTTTCATTCTGGTTTCATTCTGGCATTTGTCTGATCCAACATAATACCTCACTCTCTTTTGATTTATAGTCCCAGAGAATGATTGTGCTTTCAGTTACAGCCACGACATATTTCAGATTAGGCAGGAAATCACATCCAGTGATCCAAGCAGTATCCTGATGAAAATAAAAAGAGTAGCCAGAAAAGGATTTTCTCCATAAATGTATCAACTTTTCTATCATGTAAGTACATATTTTAAACCATTTCCACAAAAAATCACATATACTGTGCACTAGCACATGCTAGGTCTGGTTCCACTGAGAGTTCTAACTCCAGGAATAGCTCATACATGAAGTTACAGAGGCACCAGGCTCAACCTCTGTTATCAACGACTCACCTGAGAGGCACAAATGCTGCCCAGGAGAGGACACAATAAACATATAGTGTTAGTTGAACTGCAATGACACTCCGAAAAAGCACTCTGAGCAGAGAAAGCTTAAGCTAAAACATCATAGTAAAGCAGATTAAGCTTTTACCTGGATACAGTTTGGTTTGAAACAAAAGAAATTTAAAGGCAGTCCAAAATTTCAGCTATAAAAACAAAACTGAAATGAATGTTTATGAAAACAAGTAACTTTATTAAATAATTTAAATTCTCCCAATGGGTAGGTCAACTATTTACAAATATATTAAGCCATTGTTCAAGTATACCTTCTATTATACAGGTATTAACGTAAAACGATTTCTCTTGCAAAGTATAGATCAGAGTTCTGAAGCTTCTACTTTTATTTCCATTGTTTTAGACAATATTCATTTTGCTCCTAGTGTAAAGGTCCAAAATCCTGACAGAAGATATCAATACTCTGTTGCAGGAGAAAGCTTCTCTCCTTCCTAATGATCTGTGGGCAAGTGGTAATAATTTTGCAAGGATTTTTTGTGCCCTTTACCACAATAAACATGTGGAAAATGTCAGTCCTGCAGAGGCCTTGCAGATTGTTTGGTAATTCTTATGGAGGAGTTTGTTAACTGTGGCTTTTTGAGGTCCTTATAATAGTATCAGATAACAATGATTAAATGGCTTGAAAAAGATGATTTTACATTTGTAGTTGTCACTAATTTGTTGTGTTGGCTTGTGATGATGCACTCAAAGTAACAGGTTTCAGCTTCAGAGGAAAGGTTATTAAGAATTTCTCTTGTTAGTACTGCTATACTTGACAAACTAGGCTGCTGCACCAGATCAACCCTTTCATTATTTTCTTATTCCATCCTGTCACTCAAGGGCTCTTATCTTTCCTCCTTTCTTTCACACATTTTATGGTAAAGATGTCCTTCAATGATCCTAATACTGCCACAGCTGCCAAATACTGTCCTACTTTCACAGCAAAAAACCCTTCACATTCATTGAGGAATCATTTTAAGACAAGTGCTTGGTGTTCAAAAAGGAAAGGGACTCTGCAGCCTACTGCAGCATCAGGCTAGCACTCCAGCTTCTTCCATCTTCTTTCCCTTGACATCTCTGGGGGACATCCTACCTTTGCATATTTGAACTGGGGAAAGTGGTTCCTACAAGCAAAGTAGGAATGCCTAAAATTCACTCCTGTAGCACTTCTGTAGGAGAAGCTCTAATTCTAGTAAAAGTTTCCAAAAGTCAATTGGTCTCAAGAATATTTCTCACAGTAACCTCTCTGCACTGATTCTACAGATCAGATGAGCCCTTGCAATAAATTGAACCCAACTGAGGCCCAGAGATGTTTTCTGAGTTGGAGTAGTAGGGCCTCTGCTGTGGAGTATTTCTATTGCATTTTAGAACTCCCACAATATGTAAGAGAGAACCAACAAAATGCACAGCCTCCTGGCATGAGATACCCACATCGACTTTTAGGACAAGGGGTCACATCACTTTGCTAAGACTGGTGTCCCTTGTCTACAGATCATCTGAAAGAAGCTCATTACCTAAAATCTGTAATCATACTCCCAGAGTAAACATGAGGTTGTAATGTATACACTGTGCAGCCAATCATCTACCTACTGTTTTTCATTAACAAACTTAAAATTTTACTTATTTAAGTTTTACAGTGACACTTGAAGTTTTGGATTTTAGAAAAAAAATTTCTGGCAAGGTAATGGGTAAAGGATAATTGGGCAGAAAAAGAAGCATTTATCTGAGGTTTCATTTATCAGAGGAAAGAAATCAAGTTACTCAATTGTTTCAATAACTGAAAGGAATAAATTGAAAATATTTGACCTACAGCACCCTATGAAAAATCATGCAGAAGTCTCAAAGTTAAAATTGGCATTAGAATAATGCTCAGTTTCTACTTATTTCAATTTACTACATGCTGATTTTTACTTAAAATTATTTAACAGGAAGGAGACAAAAAAGAACTTACTTCCACACTGATGGTTGCCAGAACCTTCATCTGAAAAATCAAGAAAGATATGGTCACAATAACATGGGATTTCTTAATTTAAAAGTCTAAACAGAGTAATCTCCTTTTCACAGGGAGATCAGAACAATAATTGCTAACTGAAAGAGCAGGTGGTTAAGATCTGAGAAAGTTCTTTTAACCTGCCTGCTGTCTGTTGCCCTTTATATTGTGAGGAACTTAAAACTTCTCTTTCACTCACAATTGTTTCATAGTTTCTGGTTTGGTTTGGGGTTTCTACATTGAGATGGTGAAGTGAGGAAAATAAGTAAAAAACCCTCACTTTTACAACATACAGAATACAGATCAGCTGGTCTTCTGATGGAATTGTGCTCTTAATGGTTTTTGACAGCTAAAACAGCATCAGCTCCTGTGAGAAACAGGATTTATCATATGGAAACCCAAGCTAACACTGGCCCAATGCCACGTCAACTAGTGCCAGCAAAATCCCTGGCAGAGGCAGCACTTCAGGCTGCAAACAGGAATAACCACATTGGCACAGCACCTTTCATCAAAGGTAACTACTGGTAGACAATGTAACATGTGGCTGAAAACCTGAAGTGTTTAAAGTGTCACCACTGTCCAGCAGAGACAGGGTTATCTTCTACGTCCTTAAAAAAACAACTAAGTTTTCAAAAGCAGTTTCAACCTTTTCTCTTCAGAAACTCCCACAGATGATTTTTCACCTCCTCTTGCCCCTGCTCCTGCCCCTCATCAGTAATTATTCAATGGCACCTCATACCCATCCCAGCAATTCCACATTGCATAAACCAAGAAGCTAGGATCAAAGTCTTTCTTCCCATAGAAGTGAGATGCCAGGTGTCATCATGGACAGCCTTTGAGCAGAGTTTAAGAGTATTGTTAACCAAGAGAAGGATATCCACGCACTGTATCAGACTTGGCTTTATCTACATTAACTAAAATGTGCCCTTAAGGCTGCCTACTCCTACAGGTCTTATGTGCTGGTCAAGGAAGTATCTATCTGAGAACCTGAGCAACATTAAGTGTCTCATATTCTGGAGTAACCTGGAAGTAGTTGATGGTATAAAGCTGTACACAGGTGTTGAGTCATATTAGGCCCCCATTCCTTGCAGAAAGCAATGCTTAGCCCTCAAACAGAATCATGGAACATAGAATAATTAAGGCTGGAAAAGATCCTTAAGATGATCAAGTCCAACTTGAAAATTAACACTGCCAAGTCTACTGCTAGATCATGTCCCCAAGAGCCACTTCTACACATCTTTTGAACATCTCCACCACCAGCAGTTGGTGACTCAACCACTTCCCTAGGCAGTTCCAATGGTTGACAACTCTTTGGACAAAGAAATTACGCCTAATATTCAACCCAATCCTCTTCTGGCATCTTGGGGCTGTCGTAATGCCTTAGTCATTTTCAGAACATAGTTTTCTAAGTGGGAGTTGAGGTCCCTAACTCACTGTGTTAAGCAGCTGGGTGTGAAATAATTTACATTGCAGTCACTGATGTCAGATAACATCAGTCCAGCCAATGAGGAGCCAGCAATTCAACTTGAAAATAGCAGAGGCAGGTAGGGGGTAGGGAGGAGAGCTGTTTTTAATCTTATACTTTGGGAAATTATTTTTCATAGGTACATAAGAGGGATAATGTTCTGGAGGACAGGCTTTCAAATAAATTATTTCAGCATTTACCAAAGCTGCAGTACTGCTTTGTTATTTAATCATCCGCAGGAGTACTTTCTTGGTTTAAATGCTCCCCTCATAAGCATTATGCACTAATTAGCTAAAACCCCTAGAAAGCATTAGTGCTGCTTTAAAGTTTTACTGCATTGTCTGAAATAAATTTTAAGGTTACATTAAAATTGTACAAATGTAAAGCACCAATGAGCATAGATGTGTGATAGCCTGGGTTTCTGTATGACACATTCTATCTCATAGCCTCTACAGGTGCATACCACTAAGTAGTAATATAATCATCTGGGAAATTAATGTACAAACTATAGTTTAACAGCACTTTAACCCTGAATTTCTACTTATGATGGTACAGATCCCCTTACATTTTACTGATGAGGGAACTAAGTGTGAGCCAGTGCCATGCAGACTGTTGTAAAACTCATGACTTTCAAGCTTCTAAATGTTGCTGTATTGAATAAATCTTATTTGCAAACAACTGTCTCTGTCCATGCTAGATGTCTTCAGCAGCTGTAGAAAACACTTAATTCTCTGATTTCCACTCTATATCTAAAAGTTAATTCCAAATTTATTTTTTTTTTATTTAGGGAAACCTTTTCTAAACAGGGATACAAATTATTTCCCATTAAATGAATTTCTATGAAGAATGTCTATTATTAGCCATCTCTACCTTCTATCAACTTGTGTGGAATGTCTAGTAGGTTCATAATTGAAAAGAACAATGTATATTTCCTGCTGTACTTAAAAATATAGAAAAAAGTTAACTTTGATAGGAAAGCTATGTTTTTTTAATGGGAAAATCTGAATGCTAAATCACAGCGCACTCAGTTCCCCTATGTACTGCTAATGGAGTAATAAAAGAGTTTGATTTAGAATTACCTGTTTGCTAAACACAGTTAGCAATCCTTTCTGAGAGGCTGTTACTGTGAGATGCAGAAAGGGCACCTTCACTATACCCTTGATCACATCTTTTCTCTTGACAACTGTCAATGACAAAATTTTACTCTTCATCTTACAGACAAGGAAAGCAGAAACAAATAGAACTATATTAGTAAGGAAAACATAAACAAATAGGACTATAATAATACAAACAGTTTCTCTTCCTGACATGCATTTTGATGCCATATGCAAGGCAGTGATGCAATATATTATAAATTATCCCATACTTAGTTTAAGTAATCATGTTGCATTTTAAATATCACTAATATCATAATTCTGGATGTGCCAGTTCTTTCTCCATATTTAACAAAAATACAGAAAGATAATGAGTAACTGCATAAATAAATAGTCTGGTTCAGAAACAACCATAATTTCAAAATAATTTAGGAATATGGAGAACTGGGAAAAGCAGCAGTGGAGTGTTCAATGTTTAGTAAAAACCCATGTATTTTGGAACAAAGAAGGAGAAGGAGAAGGAGAAGGAGAAGGAGAAGGAGAAGGAGAAGGAGAAGGAGAAGGAGAAGGAGAAGGAGAAGGAGAAGAAGCATGGATAAGCAAAGACAGACATGTGATCTTATCACTCTACTTTCAAGAAAGTGAGCAGCACACTTCATTAGAAAAAATATAGTTTTTGATGTAAGATGAAGTATGTCACCTGAATGAGTAATCTGCTGTTTTTCATTTACAAGCACAATCATGTTTTCCTTTGATGAGGAAGACATGTCAACACTTTCTCCTCTGAAACAGCCAAAAATCTAAATAAAACAAAATAGAACTAAACAAGTAACTTATTGCAAAACTACTTCTTGAAGATACATGTATAAAGTCAAATAGTTATCTCACACTTCATAATTTAACATTCTTTGAGTCAGTACCTTAGTATTACTTCCTTTAGCTGTCAATATGACTTTAGACTGCTGAGATCTGATACCCAGACACAATCATGCTTCAAAGTTTGTAAAGAAGTCAGCTTACACAGAGCTTCTAGGAATACAGCCCATCTATTTTTAAAAGTTGTTAGTACAATTCTGCCTTGTAAATAACCATATTCAATTTCCATTTTCCTGTTCTACCTATCTCAACTAGGGAAAAAAACCCAACAAACCACAATTAGCAAAAGTCAGACAAAACAGACAACTCCATATTTATAAACAAAGACATTCAATGCAGCATAGTGGTTTAGCCAACACAGAAGAGCTTTTCCATAAAGATATGTAGATTCCCATTTGCTTGAAAATAAATTTAATATAAAGACAATTTTTAAAAAATCCTTTTTTGGCCATTTCCCTAAGTTTGGCAAGGTTCCATTTGAGCATGATGAAGATCTCTGCACATGATAGTCAGGTAAGCAGATTATTTCTGGTCCAGGGTGTGAAATTTTCAGCTGAAATTCTCTACAAATCTCATGCTCTGTACCCAAAAGTACTTTAGTAATTTCTTTAGTAAATTAGTCCCATTTAGCTGTACAGATTTTTTTAACTCCTTTATCATATTATGGACATTATATATACTTCCATTCATGAGTTCTAAAAGCAATGCTTCTTGATGGGAGACAAAATGTTGTATTTATTCTAGTTCAGTATTTTCCATGCTATACAATAGAACTCCCATTTTCATTCTTTGAGAGATTCAGATGTACATCTTTCAAAAAAATACTCTCACACAACATTACTCTTCATCTTTCACTTCACAGCTCTCTCCTTTCCATATACACAATTATTAGCTATCATACATCCACATTTTTCAAGTAAGTTTATAGGCAAGCCATATTAAAAGACTGTCATCTGTCAGCTCACACTTGGTAAAATTTGAGAAATTCTCATAGAAAGGGTCCTGGGGAATTTTATCCCAAGAAAACCATGCACAGATTTCAAAAGGAAACTAAAGAGGCTTCACCTCTTTTACTACACCCCATACTGTGCTTGTTTGTGTAATTATGTAGCTGAATTATTTATGTAATTATGTAATTTGGTAACTAGTCTGACTCCATTAAAAACTCAGTAAGGTTTTTGGAGTAAATGATCTGCACTCCAGCAAACATACAGAGCTTCCCTTATTTCTCTTATAAACTAATGAGCCTGAACATAATTTGCTACTGTTCTGCTACCCTAAACAAAGGGCAATCAGTCCAACAGACTGTCAGCTATTTTCCAGATTTGCCCTAAGTCCTCCTTGAAGGAAATCTTTAATGGCTGACATGAGCAAAATCCGTGATTAATGTGACACTGTAAGTAAAAACAATGGTTAAGAAAGGAAGTAACCAGAAATGTTCCCATACAGAACCTTATTAAACAGAAATGGCTGAACAAACTGTTTTTAGGATGATATTAGGAAATCACTTGATAGCATTTGCTGATATCATGTAAGGAACAGATGGCTGGGAATCTTCAAGGTTCCAATGTTAACATGATGTTCCAGAGTAACATGAAATGTAAATATGCTGATGAATTTATAATTCATGTCACTTGCTAATACCCTGCCATGAGACTTTAAGTCCAGCAAGGATTTGCCATGTATCCAATGCCTCCTATGTTATTGGAGGAAAGTCACTGTGTGCTGGGAGTTACATCCCTTCTGCACAATTCTGTCTTTGGGTAAGAAACACACAAGTAAGTCTTGTAGTAATAGATGATGATGGGTGCTCTTGATAAGGACTGGCTCGAACAATCTAAGAATCAATAATTTTTATAGAACAGTTACCTGAAACACTACCCATGGTAAATACCTTAATAAAAGACACATTTCTAGAGCAAATGTTCATTTCTCAAAACATGTGCAAATAAAAATGAGCGCCATGTTTAAAAAAACCCGACAAAGTACTTTTTTACAAAAGGTGCTATGGAGATAACCTTCGTAGGTGAATTCAGAAATATCTTACAAATGGATAGATTAAAAATCCAGGAAGGGATATTAAACATAGAGTGCATTTGCAACCCTGGCAGAGGAAATCCTTAAGATATGTGCAGACAGATACAAAGAGGGTAAATCAGATCTACTGTTTCATAGTTACCTCATTCTTACATGGTTTTTACAAAGATTTGCTATTACCACTATTAGAGAGTGAAAAATTGATTACAAATATCTCATTCTTCTACAGGACTAAATAATATATGCAGAATTCTCTGGTTCAAAAACTCTACTAAAATGCTGCCCTACCATTAAGGCTTCATATTCAAAGTAAAGGCCAGATTTATGCTGTGAACAGCAGAAGAGAAAGGCAAGGAAGCAGAGGTAAGAGAAAAGAGAGGAAAGGAGAAAAAGTGGAAGCATTTCTGAATGTTTAGCTAAAGACAGACTTATCCTCAGAGAACAAAAGCATACTGTCATCATAAGAGATTTAGCATTTTGTCAAGAAGCCTGAGTGACAATGCACATCACTGAGGTAGTTCACTGAAGACCTGAACACACCCAGGCTTCAGGCAGCTAGGATAAATAACAAGAGAGTGACTCATTCTGCCTTGGAGCTCATGAACAAAAGACTTGTGAGCAAGACATAATCAACAAATAAATACTGTCACCATTTAAAATTCTAATTAGTTTTTCACATTTAAGAAAACTTTAGAAATCCTTACCTCAAGCCATTCTGGCCTTTCATCAAGGTTGCTCATAACCTTCCTGAAAAAGGCCTGAATATGCTGATCCTTGACTGCTGAACCAAAAAGTGTTCGTGTGGTTGTATAGAACTTTTCATAATTTATCTCATCTGTATGGGAGGAACAATGTCCACACAGTTTAAAACTGGCAAGCTACAGATTCCTTTCTTATCCACCCTACCTCTGGTTTTATTTCTCCTTCAATATCAATAGCATGCAAGTTCCAACTTCTCACATTGTATTCACTAAAGCATTTGAAAAGAAAAAAATCAGTCCTAATATTTTCTCTTTTCAAAACTACCTAATTTGCAATGCAGGACAGGAAACAGATAAAAGAATAGATAAAAAAACTCAGTTATTTTTTATTCCCTTACTCACCATAATTTTGATTTGTTTTTTTGCACCTGAGCGGTGTCTGGGATAAAGTTTATCCCTTTAAGCAGCAATAACTTCTTGCATTGAAAAAAGCAAAATTTTACCCTCATTATTTACAATTAGCAACTGTATTTACATAATTTATGAAGTTTGTACTTTTACAGAAAGAAGTCAGCATCATGCTAACTTCTATATGTGGCAACTCCACCAATTATATTTTCAATGGCCAATCACCATGGCCTTATAACTTTGCAAGAAATCCTAACAGGAGGAGAAAAGAACTTTCACAGTGCAATCTCTCTATTTCCTGTAAAACTCAAACAGCTACAGTTAGAACATAATTTGAAGGAAATTATCATCTCTCTATGATATGTTCTCTCCATGTGAAAATTACACTTTGCCACCCAAATTAGTATCTCTTACCATCATCTTTAGTATACAAGCCTGACCTCTCCTTGGTCTTCTGGATGATCATTTTTTCAACTAGATTCTGGAACTGCTCCAAAGCATCCTTGAAATCAATCGATTCAAGAGAAGAGCAACCCTCCTTATCATGACCCTTCTTTCCAGACATCCTTTATTAACAGAAGACAAGAGGGAGAGCTCTTTTTACAGCCATGTCCAAGCCTTGCTTTGTTCCTTTAACTCCCACATGAGTTCATGTGAGATGCAGCTGCATGACAGGTATACCAAATATTACATAATAAAAAAGAGGAGACCCTGGCTTAGCATCTCGAGCTGGCAAACAGTGAACTGTGGATGTCACAACAACCCATCACATCACAGAATCCTACCCATTAAGTGCCCTCAGGTCATGAAGGATCTAAGGATCCTAAGTGCCCTTAGATCACTAAGTAACCTGGCATGTGAGATTATTTCATTTTATCTCATGTAACTGGCAACAGAAAGACTTTGTGCTTTTTTTCACAGAATAGTTAGGGTTGGAATGGATCTCTGGAGATCATACAGGCCTGTGTACAGATCACTGCCAAGGCAGGGCCACCTAGAGCAGGTGACACAGGAATGCATCCAGGTGTCCAGACAGGTATTTCCCTCCAGGCTTTTGGTAACATTTTTCCAAATGTTTCTTTGGGGAGAGAGCTGAAGAGTTGGAGAGCATTGAGCATGTATTAATTGCATGAATAAATCTGACCTTTAGTTCTACTTTCACCTCCTTTATGTTACAGATCAATAAATACCAGCCATTTATCACTACACTGAGCACAAAACTTTGTTCCAAAGTGTAACTTGTGGTAAAGTGTCAAGTGTTGATCTTCAGACACAAAAACATGGAGAATCCAACACGTTTGTTTCAAAGCGTAATTGCACAAACTGTTAAAATTTAAGCCTCTTTGTATGGCTTATGCTTCCTTTCAGCAGTTCTTGTAATATCTTCACTAATTTAGTTGGTACATTCTCATACTAGGGGTCTTTGTACCTGGACTACTTCTCCTTTCCTTTAGGTTTCAATATAATTGTGATTCTTAGGCACATTTTTCATATTTTCAATATCTTTAAAGGATATTGATGCCATGATACTGAGCTATACCAAAATAGACAAACGGTGAATTTTAGACTATTTGTTAAACTCACTTTTCTGTAGACCACACTGATCAATTTCTTTGTATTGTTCTTTAGCTGTTGATCTCCAGATCCACTTTGCTATTACTTCACCCAAGGTTGATGCCAGGTTTACTGGATAAGGCTTTCTTGAATTCCTGAGCATGGAGTCTTAGCTCTGTGGAGACTCTGTAGTTGAAAAGGAGAAATTATATTTTATATTTCCTCATGGCAATGTAGAGGATTGATATCAAACAGGCATGTTTCAAGAATATTCCAGTCACTTCTTCAAAAAGCCAAAACAAATAAAGGCAGTTGTCTTCACACACACTCAGCACATCAGCTAAACGACATTTTTGGAACATATAGGGAAAGCAACTAATTGGTATTAAACAGTTACTAAAAGTAATACATGGAAATAGCTCTGCACGAAATAGCTGGTTCTTCAGGGAAAGTGGTGTCTCATGATATGCTACCTAACACAAGCAATCCAAAAACCTTAAATTCTATCATTTCAAGAAACCAAAAGTTTCTGGGTACTTCTGCTCTACTGCAATGAGCATTTCTTTTGATTAGAATAAGGAAAAGAGCTTAGCAGAGAAAAGCAGCAATGATGCCTGGAAAAGGGCAGGATAGTTTGAGGATACATTTTTACTGTTCAGTAATTCTCCAGGAAAATATTTCCTTTGTGTGTCAAGGCACTCAGTGGCTAGTCAGATACTATATCTTGGTCAGAGTTGGGGTGTATTTGACATAGTACCTCTGGCTGAATTCTTTCTATGTAGTGCTTCCTGTTGATTCATTTTTCCAGTCTCTTCATCTAAGCTTGTATGACATCAGGCTATGTTCTCATTTCCCAGTTAATAGCAGTGGTTCAAAGTTCATAAAGGGTATTTACCATCCATGCTCAGAACAGAGAGGTAAAGAACAGAAAGCTATGTTTTGTTCTCTTGCAAAAACCCATGCAGAAACTTCATGTTATGTAACATAATGAAAACACAAAGAAACCCCAAATGAGGAATCATTGCTTTCAGTACCAGTTGATTCTGTAGTCTTCAATGTTTAAAATTAAAAAAAAGTACAGTAGAATTTCAAAATAAGATGTGATGACTGAGTGGATTGAAAAAAAAAAAAAGTAAAGATAGGAATTGCATTAGAAGATAAGTGAAGTCTAAAAGGCAAATTCAATATTTAGTTGATGAGTCAGGAAGTCCTTGCATTAGTAGCCCCACAGTAGCATTAACTGAACGAAAAGCATTTCCTTCACTGCCTCTCTTACTGATAGTGTGGAAAGCACTGGATATGGAATACAATATAATTGATGTATATTCAGAAGTTGACTCTCTCAACTCTTCTCTTCTTACCACATAATCTTATTAGTCGCAATTATTGGAAATTCTCAGATTCAAAGATAATGATATGTCTGTACGGGTGCAAAGAACAGCTGCAGCAAGTTCATTGTAGGACTGGCACCTCATCTGAAAAATCAATAATTTTCAATCTTTATCTCAATAACTACCGTAAGTCTATGAAATGCCATGCAAGTTTTAAAATTCTAACCATGTAATTTGACAGCTTATAACAAATAACCCAAACCTACGGAAGAAGACAAACAGCAAAGGTGATAGATCTTTTTTTCTGCCTGGACCAGGCTGCCAGTCACTCTTCCTGGTGGTCTCACACAAAAGCAAATTCTCCCCAAGTAAAATGATGGTTCAGAACAGCACGAAGTAGATCACACAGCGGATTTAAACTGGCCTTAGCTGTCCCTGAAGAGGCTCCAGGACATAAAAGACTTTGTTTCTGACTCTGATTTTGGTCAAGTCCAGTAATTTAAAAAGGAAAAAAATAATCAGTCCTTGAAGATGCTTTCTTTGATAAGCTTACCCATTCTTTGCTATTTCTCCTTATAATTCCTTATAACTCCTAATAACTCCTTATAAATGTCCCGTTGAACCTGGCTGTGTTTAAGGTGAATCAGGATAGAGATGCTTCAGTTCAGACTGACTGAACTCTCTGACCAGTATTGGGCTGGGCAAGTAATAAATTTTAGCATTGTAAAAATTAAATTTCTTCTATGAAACTGTGTTTAAGGGGTGTCATTATGTTGACATTTACATTAGCTCACTCTTTTTTTCTTACTGGCTCAGTTTTTCAGTTTTCTTTCAATATTAACACCCCTCGAGCGCTCCTTGCTATAAAGTGCATCTGCTCCTGTCTGCCACTACAGCAGCCGAAACAACCAAGTGATAGTTTTAAAAACTGTATTTCCTATGAACTATATATTGATTTGTATGTTGGGCTCTGGAAAATAACAACAAGGCAGTGAGCTTGTAAACACTTTCACTTTATGTTTGCCACACTAACAAGAAGCTGCAGCATAACCATGAACTGCTATGCAAGGTTATTCCTTAAAAGAAATCAGTTTATATCACAAATGAATTTAAAAGTGATATTGCAAACACTGGTGTTTCTGATCTTAAAATGGTTATACTATGCTAGTGTTTAGAATTCAGCCTGCCCTATGAGCTGTGTCTGTACAACCAAGGACATCATGATGTCAGCAGGCACAAGCATATATCACCACCTCTTTTAATCTACTCTGCAAGAAACAAGTGCCACAGAGGCATCAATATGCATCTGCCTCCTAAACACATAGCACAGTCCCACACAGGTTTCTCTAGCCAAGATGAAGTTCATCTCATCTAACTCAGGCATCTAAAATTTAATTATTCAAGTCATCTTATGTGCCAGTCAATAAACATTTCCAGAGGGTGATTCATCTTACTGGTCTTAAGTGCTTAACTTTCAAATGCATCATTTAGGTAAGATGACTCACACCTGCAGCTAGTACAGTTCTTTGTACACATGTCAGGCATACCAGAGCTCACACATCATAGAACAGGCTGCAGCCAACTTCCAACTGCAGCACAGATGCTCTGAGTGCTCGCCATCACCTCCCAGGACAGCCTGCTTGGGTCCCCTTCCCCCACTGAAAACACCTGTGCTTGCTTCAGTGAACTGTGTCTGAGCCAAGCACCTCTCTCAGCTCAGAATATTCTCACAATCTTGCAACATTAGCACTTTACCTGCTTTATGATTTGAAGTTCACATCCCAATATGGACTAGATTATACATGTAGGATTACAACTTCTGCAAGATGAAGCCCTAGCTTTAAACCTTTGCCATTAGGGTTGTGCATTTTGGGGTTTTTTTTTACTTAAAAAAATTGTATTATCAACAAGTGTAGATCTATATTAAAAGCCTTGTTTTAATGCCAAGAGGTTGGCAACAGACGAAAGCTTTCTTCTGTCCACACTCACACTTGCTCTGTGGATATACCCTGCAGCTATATATAGATACAGTGAATAATCACTTGGCTTTCATCTGCCTCTAAGGCTAAAGAATAGCAAAAACAACATGTAAGGAAAAAAAAATGCCAAGAGAACACTGTAAAAATCAAAAAAAGCTGAAGCTGGGTAGCCAGAGTTTTGGTTTGGTTTGGTTTGGTTCGGCTTTGAGCAGCTTGCACTCTGGCTCTATACCATTCCTTTGGAAATAATAAGCTTACAAAGTTTCAAACATGAAAACCCCAGCATTACCTTGACTCCTAGAACAAATGTATTTAATATGGACAAAAGCCTGACTTTCCTGCTTACTCTCTCCTTGTCAGGAAAGATGGGAAAGAGCATGTGTCTTCAAAGGCACACTAGCAAAAGACAGAGAACAGAGAAAATGAGTGAAAGCAACACACAAGTCAGTGAACATAAAATGAAATCGGTCTCTTAAATGCCTTAAAACACTCTTTTTCCACTCCACAATGTTCTCACTGCAAAAGCCCAGACATTTTACTTGGTGCAGTTACAACTGGGAGTCTCATTTGTGGTTTGTATTTCTACCCAAGCCTAGAGAGTAGCAGTGACTTTGAAAGTTTATTTACTCTGCTTCAGATTCTTCAGCTCTAACATGTGACATTCAATGCTCTGGTGTGCTGAAGCATTCCAAACTACTAAATACTATAAACTTTTGAAGACAGTCCCAGACATCTGCAAACTTTCTACTTGTGCATTATTAGTTCCAAGCTGTGTTTTAAGGCTTGTCTTGTGCATATGTAAGCATATGTTGGCCACCTGAAAACTTACAGCCTATGCATTCTTCTACCCCATGGGAATTGTGCATACAGAAAACATGTTGAAAGAACTGTTGCAGAAAAGATCTAGGAAGTCCTGTGGGATTTCAGAGACTGTTTTTGTAGTACAGGACTGGGGAACTTCTATTCCTGCTTCTTGTTGTACGTTATTAATCCCATGAGCTCAGCTACACACGTTTAGTACTTTGATGCGCTTCCAGTAAGTCACACACATACACTCTTAGGGTTTTGCTCTATCCTTTCATGCAATGGTAAAAGCAAAGGTAAAACCCTTTTTGCAGCAGAAAAGGATTGACTAAAGAATTAATTAGATTATTAAAACCATAGCTGCATTGGTTCTAGAGTGAGTTAGGTAAAACAGAATCTAGACTAGAATTGGGGTCAGGGCTCTGTTTCCAGCTTTGCCTTTGACCTGATGATACATTAAAACAAGCATTTCTTTTTGTTGTGCCTCATATGAGAAGTGGCACTGCATGGAAGGCAAATGGAATTCTGCTCATGAAGTATCCAAGACCACTTGAATAACATTAGCAATTTGACAGTATTAATAACGTGACCTTTGCAAATAAAGCATTGGAGAGATTGGACATCTGTGGCTCTATTTAGTTTTGCTATGAAAAAAGCCCAAACCAGGAATTCTGACATATGATCTTTATAAAATGCAAGTTATGGGTTCTCTTACCTTCTATAAATTTAAAGACATCTAGAGGGAGTATTTCTGACAGGTGCTGTAGTGAAATACCTCTTTGAAACTCTAAGTGTATAATGGAATCTGCCAGTGGACACTATGTTGTCTGGCATGTTCTAATCACTACATTAAATTTTTCCTGGTTTTCTTACCACCTTTTCTCAGCTTTCATCTTGCAGGGATAAAAAGCTAGACAACTTAAGATTTTCCTTTAGGGTCAGAAAGCAGAGATGTCTTGTTCTCAATGAGGTGTAGTATTAATTTGGTACAGTCATGTCATAGTTAGACCTCTGAAATGCAGTCACTGTCCTAAACAAACCCATAACTGTGCACTGATATAATAATTTTGCACATGGTCTGTCATGTGCAAGTAAATTTCTTTTGTGGATGAGGAAAGACAAAATTATGCCTTCCCTAAAACTGATGCTCAAGTACTGTGGTCTATTACCAGAAATTCTGGAAGGTCATGTGTTCTGTAAATACAGCTTTTATGGTAAAAAACAAAGAATTGATTTTGAGAAAGGAAGCTGCCCCTTCTTTTGCAGTGAGAAAAGCCCTGTTGACTGGTGATGAACAAAGACACTGAACTAACTTATTAAAGTAAGTTTCAATTCCTGATTACATCAGTATATGAGGAATTTAACAACATGGATCATAAATAAAGTTAACATCAATAAGAATAGATACTTTAACCAGTATTTAATTTTTCTGACCTATGACTTTATCCCTACTGCATTGTATTACAGCAGTAATCTGTCATATAAAATTTATTGTCATGAGAAGCCCATAATTTGTATATAGGTTTGTTTTGAAAGACATCAAACCTACCTCAACTATCCATGTTTTCAGTCTCAGCTCACCCTTAGTCCAGATCATTTAATATCACTGTGTACAAGAGAAGAAAAAAACAGCTATTTTTTGACAAGACATGTATCCATTAAAACATTAAAATTCTGTTGCTTTCACATTTGATTTTTTTTTTTTTAAACTAAAGTAAGAATAGACCTAATCTGAAAGTTTTCTTTGGGCCCTTGAGGAGGCTGTCACGTATCAACCCATATTAAAGCAAACAAACTAGGTTTTCCTGTGAGGAAAACCGATGCTTGGTCTGGCAAGGTGTTTCGGGTGTAGAACAATGGTGAGCAAAATTCCCTGTGAAACACCCCGGGGTGGGTTGAGTTTGGAGACACCCTAACCCAGCTGGGGCTCAGGGCAGCACCATGCCTAACAGCAGCTAGAGCTGTACACAGGCAGCCGCGGTATTCCTGTACAACACACGCCGGAGACAAAGGCATTCAATAGGTGACTTCACGGTGCAAACTGTGGTGTCTTACTTGCCCCATGGCTGACAGTGTTCACTCACACCACAGGTTTGCACAGGCCATGGTGTTGCCGGCTCACTTTGTGGGGCTCCAACTCCTAGAGCCAAGCTGTGAGCACTGCGGGGAACCTCCTGAGAAGACACTATTGCCATCATAGGAATCTTCATTGGAAGGACATCTGTGGAAGAAGACTAAATATCGGTTCTACCTCTTCCCGGCGCTGGCCGCACAGCAGGTCTGCCCAAGCGCGGTCCCCGTGAGGGAAGGGCTGCTCGCGGCAGCCGTGGCCCAGCCAGAGCGCACAGAGGATTTTTAAGGAAGAGGAAACACCAGCCACATCTCGGCCCCAGCCGGTCGCCTCACCGCGGTAACAGGGTGAGAAGACCCGTTTGCTCAGAAGAAGCCATGCCCGGGCCGGGCACGCCCCGGGGCAGGCGAGGGCGAAGCCACTCGAGGGCGCGCCCTCCGTGGGCGGGAAGGCAGCGGGGACTCCTCCTCCTGCCCAGAGCATCGGTGTGCGATGGGGCTGGGAGCGGGCCGCGAGGCTTAGCCCCGCTCCGGCCGGGAGCCATGCCCGCGGCGAACGGCACGGGCACCGCCAGCCGCCCGGAGCCCGCGGCGCCCGAGCAGGAGGTGCCGGGCGAGCGGCCCCTCTTCAGCGCCGGTACCTACGAGCTGCTGGCGCTGCTGGTCGCCACCATCGGCATGCTGGGCTTGTGCAACAACTTGCTGGTACTGGTGCTCTACTACAAGTTCAAGCGGCTCCGCACGCCCACCAACCTCTTCCTCGTCAACATCAGCCTCAGCGACCTGCTGGTGTCCGTCTTCGGCGTGAGCCTTACCTTTATGTCCTGCCTGAGGAGCCGCTGGGTGTGGGACGCCGCCGGCTGCGTCTGGGACGGCTTCAGCAGCAGCCTCTTCGGTGGGTGCTGGGGCCGCGGGCACCGCCTGTCCCTCCCTGTC
>VZRH01001001.1:427769-458350 GCA_013397555.1 Urocynchramus pylzowi | reverse complement strand
TCTTTTTGCTTTAGCTTTTTTTTTTTTTTTTTTTCCCAGAGTAAGTTAATCACTTGGAATATTGAATCTGGAAGAGATTATTTATTTCACCATAATTTTATAGGACAGCTACATATAAAATACACTTGAATTATGTTATGTCTAAGAGAAGTGATTTTTCACCTACCTAGATTTGAATGCAGATGTTAAAATTACATGTAAAATTAGAAGTGATACATAGCTGGTGCCTAAATCTTATTGTAATACCTAATTGCTAAATTCAGGTAGACTGGTTATATATTTTGTAGTACAAAACTAGAGAGTGCAATAGCACCTTTTCTTGCCATGGACAGGAAATTGCTTCTACTAAATTGCTGCTGTCTAGCTTTTCAGATGCGAAAAGAGGTGAGGAGGGATTGCAGAAGGATAGCTTTCTTCTGTGATTAGGTATGCAAAATAGTCATTCAGTACTTGAATGTAGGGCCAGGATTAATTATATAGAAACTAATATGCCCTTTTGTCATAGTTGAGACAGAGACAGTACAAAGCAACACACTCCATTTTCAGAAGGCATTAAACTTTTTATTGTAGCAAGCATGCTTTTTATACATTCTTACAAAGCTCATAAGTTTACACTTTACTCATTGGTCACAAAGGACACACAAAGTTCCTTATTGGAATAGACAGTTGCAGGTTTCTTTTATTTATCCTTCTTTCTTTCTTGGTTTCTATGTCAATGACCTTGGTAGAAAATTCTTTCAGGGGTAAACATGGATCCTCTTATCAAACTTCTCTCTGGCTCACAGNTTTCAGAAGGCATTAAACTTTTTATTGTAGCAAGCATGCTTTTTATACATTCTTACAAAGCTCATAAGTTTACACTTTACTCATTGGTCACAAAGGACACACAAAGTTCCTTATTGGAATAGACAGTTGCAGGTTTCTTTTATTTATCCTTCTTTCTTTCTTGGTTTCTATGTCAATGACCTTGGTAGAAAATTCTTTCAGGGGTAAACATGGATCCTCTTATCAAACTTCTCTCTGGCTCACAGAAGTTGCTGTAAAACCTCTTCCAGACCCTTTGACAGAAGCCATGATCTGTCTCAGAAATGGATCTTATTTGCTACATTGTGCTGCAGTTGCTCTGTAGAGATGCTCAGACTTCAGGAATATTTGATATCACCTCTGACCAAATTATAGGCTGTGCTTGGGTCAGGGGCTCAATATGAAAATAAGATGTATGTTGTATGGAGAGGGCAGAAGCTGTTGTGATTGTTCAAACTTGTTGAAGTTCTGAACTTCAGTTCTGAAGGCACTGCAATATTTTTCTTCTAATTAAGGATTATAGAGTCAGAATATACACATTGTATGGTATAATGCAGTACAGCTTAGCTGTGTTTTTCAGTCTTCTCTGTAATGACCTACACTATGCAGATTGAAGTATTTAATGATGTATCTAGAACTGACCCCTGGAAAAACCCAGAATACAGAAGAGATAATTAGTACATATGGTACATAATCAAATCTACACTAAATGCAGTATTTCAGTAGGAAAACAATACAAAATGGCAAAAATGAGAATTTTCTTCATAAACATCCAAATAACAAGAAGTAGCTTATCACTGTTCCCTGATTCTGTGTGGCTGGGTGCTGGAGAAGAAGAGGAGCTGCAACATAGAAATTGCAAACTAGTGGTTTAAACAAGAAGACACTTCAGTTTTGCTACATTTATCTGCAGCTTCAATGGGAATGACCCCATTTGTGCTAGGGTAATTGCCCAGGCTTAAATCAGAGCTAAAACTAGCAGCAGTTCCTAAACACAAAGAGTGTTTATGTTTATAATCAGCACGTACCGATAGGGGTATTGTCTGAGATGAAAATCTGTACATCAGACATGCAGTCTCTGTAAACATTGGGCAGTAAAGTCTTTCTGAAAGAGCTAGAAAGAGTGAATTGCTGGTAGAGTAAATCAGCTCTCAGAATCTTGGGTCTTAGCCTTGAATCAAAATATGTAGATCTCCAGTACCTTGAGAAGCAAAACAAAATTTGTTTCAGATAAAAGGTGGAAATTGGTTTGAAATGCGTATTTTTGCTAAGAGGGGGCTAATAGCCAAACAATAACCATAATGGCCTTCTGTAACAGATTTGGTTTTTTTAATCAGCACACATTTCATCATATTAAAATATGAAACTCAGGATGAAATTTAATAATTTTCAGAAAAGCTCCTGTAGAGGAGTGGGGGCAGGGAGGGTAGTAAAATTCAGTGCTTTCCTCTGCACTAGACTACAGAAATGGAATGAAACATAGGAAATGGAGCCATAGGCATGCATAAATCATATACATCTTATGCTGTGACCTGCATTTCCTGCCTCAATGGCTGTGTCTTGCCAGACATCCTTGAATACCAACAGAGCAGAGATTTGCATTTTGGTGCATACTGTCCAGCAGGCTGTCCAAGGTCCCATTTACAGTTCAGGGAGGAAAATTCAAGTATGTCTTTGAAGAGCAGTGGTTTTATACTGAAAGTGGCTTGATATAACATTGTTCAAATGTGCACATACTGATTTTTAGAGATACTGAGCATTCACTGACTTCCTTGAGAATGTCAAGGACTTAGGAAATTATTGCTTGTGAACATTTGTACTTTCAGCCAAGCATGTGTGCTTTTGATTGCTTTATCATGGCTAGAATTCAGCACTCATAAAAGGGATGGGGAAGTATTAAGACCACACAGGGACATTAGTCATTGAATACCATTCAATGATAGAAAGTGGTAAGGAGCAAAAGGTTAATTTAGGTATTCTGACTCATCATCCTGAGGAGCTGCTCTTTCTCTCCACTGATCACACAAAGCTGCACTATATAAGCAAACAGAGCCTTTAGTTGAGTGATGTGATTTTCCTCCATAAACATATCTGTGGATGACTATCATAACTGTCAGGTAGCTTTTGTAATTCCTAATCTTTGGGTAAGAGGAATGGAAGGGGAACTTGCTGCCTTACCTTGTGTTCAAGAAGTAGACTGCATTTGATTGAATAAAGCACTTACCTGAGCCATTGTAAGTGTAGAACAGTACCTATAAAATCCTGTAGTTATTTTCTAATGCCTACTAATATTTTGTTTAGGCACACATTGTTCAATGTATTTTCAGCATGTTAGGTCACAAAAAAAGGCATGAAGGACTTTTCAACTTTTCAACTTCATTTTAAAAAAACCCACCAACAAACCCAACCTTAGGTCTTTGGAAACCTTCTCATCCACATTTGCTAGTCCAATTTCAAGCTGTGAAAGAGAGATTCTACAGCAATGATTTATACAAGGAAAAAAAAACCCACAAAACTAAATGTGAAAGGGTTACTGCATGGCCAACAATGTCTACATCTTTTTGTGTTGAAGGTTTAAAGATAACTAGAAAAAAAGCACATTAAAAAATTGCTTCATTTTAAAGAGATATATAAAAGAGTGTGGCACATTTTCTATTAGAAAAGGGAAATACTTTTAATCAAGAAAGATTTCTAAGTTCACCTCTTATAAAAGGAGAATATTTTAATAACTACAGCATAAAGTAACTTTCTTAGAATTCTAAAGGCTATCCTACTGCGAGATACTTGGTTAATAATAAACTACTTTTGCTGTTGAATGCCTTTGCAGAGAGGCTATGCGTTGCTCTAGATTTTGTTATTCTTAGTTGCCTTCCTAAAACGTTGCTGGTCCTTCTGTGCTGTTGTTAATTTATCTTCCATAAATATTTTCCTTTTTCAAAGTGAGGTCACATTCCTGCTGAGTATAAAATGGTTGTTCTGTCTTTGGTAGTGAAATCTGCACAATTAACCTTCTTAGAGCTTATGGCACATATGAATGTAGTTGGAGAAATTAAGTGCTGTGCATACACATGAAAAAATACTTGTGCTTTGTGTTAGATAAAATCTATACAGATTTAGACACATATCTGTATAATCTCACAGAATGTTGTGAAATACACCTTTTTGTTCTTTAAGAGCCTGTGTTTATGAACTTGATGACTGAATCATAACAGATTTCAGGTGTCTGGCAGTTGCCGGGGGCAATTTGGTTTTGATCATCAAGTATTACAGACCTTATTAAAGTAGAAATCCTTATATTCTAATCAAGACAGAACTGCCTTGGCTTCATGACATTTTAAAAGTGTCTGGATAGGTAATACTGAGAGCTGAAGATAATGTGTGATTGCTGTCATAACATGTTAATAATTGTGTGCTGGGTTTGAGGTAGACAGAAAAGGAAGAGAGCGCATAAATAAACAAGGACTGATATTTTTATGAAAGCAGCAGTGTAGGAAAGGACACTCAAAATAACTGAATGTCTTTCAGATGGGACACCTTCAGCAATGTAATGGTTTGACTTCCTGGTTCTTCTTGGAATGCAAAGACTTCCAGAATATCCTGAAATAAATTGGAATTATTCTAGTAATTTTGTTCACATTAAAGGTGCACATCTCTGCTTTCAGTTGCTGAAGGCTTTCTATAATTTCGGTCTCAACTCTCACTTCACTAAGTTTCTAAGAGATTTTTTTATTGCTGATCATCTCAGTTTTATATGATAGCTTTTTCTTGTAAAAAACCTAAACAGCCAAAGGAAACCACAAACCCCAAAGGAGCGTATAACAACAAACCCTACAACAGCTGCCAGCAGGAAAACCCCCAAATCTTGGACCATGATACCTCGCTGAATGAAGTAATGTTTAGGAAGAGGTACTGGCTTAGTCTCTTCTTTCCTTGTCCCACTTCTTAGCCATTGTACATCCTGGATCAGATGTCAGCATCCTACTCTGAGTAGTTTGAAGCTGGTGATTCTGTTTGGCTTAGTAGTTAGTGAGTAATGCACAAAAAATCTCATTGGTGTTAGACTCGTAATATGAGCTAGGTCATTTTGAGTTAACCTGCTAGCAAAGGAAACATTTATCAAGAGGAGTGCAGTCTAGATTACAGTATTTGTGAATAATTTAATTGATTTTCTTTATTTTTTATTACAGGAATTGTTTCCATTATGACTCTCACTGCTCTTGCCTATGAGCGCTACATTCGGGTGGTCCATGCGAAAGTGATTGACTTCTCTTGGTCTTGGCGGGCTATCACGTACATCTGGCTGTACTCGCTGGCCTGGACTGGAGCACCTCTTTTGGGCTGGAACAGATACACACTGGAAATTCATGGGCTTGGTTGCTCGGTGGATTGGAAGTCAAAAGACCCCAATGATACCTCCTTTGTGCTCCTTTTTTTCCTTGGCTGTCTAGTAGCGCCTGTTGGGATCATGGCCTATTGCTATGGCCATATTCTGCATGCAGTAAGAATGGTAAGTTAGTTCAAATAACACTTCCCTTAATGTAATATTATCAGTGAAAAATGTTGAAGATGTATATTAAGGTTGGATCCAAGCCAAATTTGCGCTCTCACTTTCCTTTTAAACTTTTGAATATTTGATGTTCATCTATGTCAGGTACCACTAGTTAGATTGTAGGATTGGGAGAGAACCAGGCTAGAGCTACCGAGGTCTATTTGTTGTGTGGTTTTACTGGGAGGAAGTAGGGAATGGCTTATGCTTACTAATCCACTTCAGATCCTCACCTGAAAATTCAATCCAAATCCTTAGTAAGAGAAAGTGCTAATGATTCATATTCTGTGGGTAGTTAGTCTGGACCCACACAGGTTTGTGGACAACAGTATTGGCAGAATGGATAATTTGTGGAGTATGTTCATGTACATGTCCTATCTTTTCCTTATTTTATGACTCCGGTAACATGGGAACCTGCTGCCTAGTATTCTGCTTTAGAGATTTTGTGATTGTGACAAAGCAGTACAGATAAATCTATTTTTAATTTTTTTTTCTCTTAACATTTTTTTCATGAATCTACAGGACTGTCTATCTAGTCAGACAAAGGACCACTAATGTAAACTGAATCTGCTTATGCAGTAGCTGAGGGCAAGTTATTTTTCTAAAGTACTTATAACTGCAGCATGCTTTGTTACATCTCTGGATTTGTTGTTTTCTAGTAAATTAGCTATTCTATTTTTTTTTTCAGCTTGTATTTTTACACTTAATACAGGGAATAAAATCTGAGAAACATGATGTAAGCTTCCAGAAGAATTGTGGTTTAAAAGATAAGGTGTATGGTGTTTGTGCCTTAAACTAAGAGAGTGAGTCAGTTACTTATAAATAAATGTAGAACTATTCAGGTTCAAGTAAAACATAAAGCTATTTTATTTTACTATTTTTTTTTCTCTACAGCTTCGCTGTGTAGAAGATTTCCAGACAGTTCAAGTGATCAAACTTCTAAGATATGAAAAGAAGGTGGCTAAAATGTGTTTCTTGATGATCTCCACGTTCCTTATTTGTTGGATGCCCTATGCAGTGGTCTCCCTCTTGATAACATATGGCTACAGCAACCTTGTAACTCCAACAGTAGCTATCATCCCATCTTTCTTTGCCAAGTCAAGCACTGCTTATAATCCAGTTATCTATATCTTTATGAGTAGAAAGGTAGGTGCATTAAAGGTTTTCTTGTTTTAATTATTAGAAGCTAGTATCACACTTGTGAAGTGTAGGTCTGATATACTTTAATCTGAAAAAAAATTTTAAAATTTCAACAGCTAGGATAAATGGTAACAATCCAGAAGAAATAAAATCCCTGATGGTTTTTAAATACCATCAGACCATAAATTTAATTTGCTTATGTGTGAATTCAAACATTTAACTCACAAAAGGGACAGGAAAGAGTGTCAGAATTTAAATGTCTAGTTTTGACAGTTTACCTGTGAAATGGATTGCTATTAGAAGACCTCATCTGACTCACTCCCTTACCACAGTAGAACTCCATCAGAGGAAGTTTAGAATAATTAGTGTCTATTTTTTAGGAATAAAAAAAACTTGCCTCTGACTTCTGTGTTGTAGCAACACAAGGACTGATACTGGAAGTGTACCATGCACATTGTATACTTCTAAAATCAAGATTGTATAAAGATATCTGGAGTTTAATAAAATTCCTTGACAAAGGGTAAAAAGCCATGAGTGATTGCTGGAGGGGTTTTGCTGAGTTTTCCTTACCTTTAAACCCATTATAAAGATGGAATTTTCTGTGGTTCCCTACACTGGTTTGCAGTTGCCGGGCAGCAGCCTGGGCCAGCCAGCAGCCTGTAGGGACAAGGAGCCCAAGTCAGTGGGTTTGATCAGCCACGTGGGCAGCCAAGCAAAAGCTGAGTGCAGCTCAGGTTAGGACCCAGGGCAAGGGGGAGCTTAAATGCTTTCCTGAGTAAAAGCAGGAATCCTCCAATGTGGCATCTTGTTCTTCCCCCACAGGTCATTTCACAGCAGGCTGATCCACAGTTACAAGGCTGCACAATGTCAGAGTTATCCTGGATATGGGAAGCTAACAACAGTCACATTCAAAAAGGCTTTTTCAAGAGAGCAACTTTTTAAACACACTGGCACTGACTCTGTAGCTAGTTGTCAGGCTGAGTATCTTTTCTGAAAAACATTTTGTGGGTTCTGATGCCCAGCAGCAAATCAAACTTGTACCAGGTATAATGCTAGTAAAGACACAGCCAGGACAAGTATCAGTCATCTGAACATGCGTATTGGAGATCATTGTGAAGTTTTTTCTCTTGCCTCTAATTCCAGATAAGGACCAAAATGATAGTATTTTTGCTTAATGTTTTTTTATTATTTTACCCTCAGAAAGAATCCTAAAACAAGTTCTCTATAACAAGTTCTTTATCTGAACTCATTCTAGCATGCTTGTACTTTCTAACTTCTTTGCTACTCTGAGGTAGACCATTACCTTTGAAGTTGTCAAGGCTTCCACATGACCATTCTTTCTCTGAGATTATCCTTCTATGAGATCTTGTAATTAGCTGGGTTCCTTTCCCAACAGGACAGACCTATTGCTTTCTCTGTGTCAGAGGAGGATTAATTTTCCACAGCAAAACCTTGTTCTAACTTGGCATGTCAGATTGCTTCTTGCATGATATCTGGGAAAACAGAGGCACTGGCCATGCAGGATAATACAGAGTAATCCTTAACACAGCTAAACGGAGGGCTGTTACAAAAAGATGTCCTACCCTCTTTTCAGAGAAAAGGTGCATTATTTCCCACCTGCTCCCAGATGTTTGTTGTGTTTGGGATTTTTGTTGGTTTTGTTTTGGAGTTTTTTGGTATTTTGGTTGGTTGATTGAAGTCTTCTTCATACATTCCAGGTAATTCTTGTTACAAGTTATTAAAAAAAAGGGGAAGTTGCCCTCTTATTTCTTGTAGAACCTGGATTCTTCCCCAAAGGATCATGTTTGAGCTTTAAATTTGTGCAAACATGGAGCTGCTGAATGAATAAGTCTTTAACTCTCATACCTGGATCTTTGTTTTGTTTAAGGGTTATGATTAGAGAATTAATACGGTGCTACTACTCAAATTTCAATTCTGTGTGGTGGTGTGAGCTTTCACTGAATACCTCACATTATTTAGTCACACAGTAGAACAGACTTCCTGTGTCACAGGTAGCTGCTGGTTATCTGAAAGACTTCTGTTCCATCTGTATTCAATGGGAACATTTGACTTCTGTGTCACTAACCATTGAAATTTCATTTTACATCTGTGACATTAAATGCTTTTGTTAAAATTCCAGACCCTGGAGTTACTTAAAAGGAAGAAAACATCCCTTTGTACCCCCTTCTTCCCCTTGTTCCTTCCCTTTGTATACTCCTGTGAAGTGTTTGTGAGAATATTCTTTTCCTGATGGATATCTAATGTGTGATTTTTGAATATGGAAACAAAACCTATAGGACACTTTGGAATCTAGTCTTCTTGTCTTTTGCTTGTAGCTGGTAAAATATTCAGTTGCATTTCAGTGCCCTCTGTTGGCTCAGTGATCCTATTCAGATGTAGAGAAAAAAAGTACCCACTACAAAGGCAGCAGGTTTTGTTACTGAAACTAATTCAGAAGATATGCAGAAGTCTCTTATTTTGAGTCATTTACTGTACTGTGCTCTTCAGTTGCTTGTAGATGATAGTGAATGTTTAGGAAGCTGATCATAATTCTGTTTATTCTCTCTTGCAGTTTCGACGCTGCCTTTTGCAACTCCTGTGCTTTCGCCTGATGAGGTTCCAGAGGACAATGAAAGAGACACCAGCAACAGGGAGTGACAAACCAATACGACCCATAGTTATGTCTCAGAAAGCAGGGGACAGGCCAAAGAAGAAAGTGACTTTCAGCTCTTCCTCTGTCATTTTTATTATCACCAGTGATGACACTGAGCACATAGATGACAGCAGTAAACACAATGAGACAAAAGTAAATGTCATCCAAGTAAAGCCACTGCAGGGATGAGCTGAAGGGACATGAGAATGAGATGGATATCAGCCACTAGACTGTTGAGGCTGGAGGCTGGTTTCAGTGGCAGTGTCTGTGGGCCAAAGGAAACCACATTCTTAAGCTGTGAAATACTGAAGGGATTCAGCATCTGAAGCTCTCCAAGTAGTTCCCTTTTGGTCACAGTATGGAAATCTCTGCTAAAATTGTTGATGGATGTCATTACTCTGAATTTTCGTAAAGCATATTTTATGACTGCCATTCAGAACTTTTGGTATTTTAATGTTTTCTGTATATTGAGCCTTCAGTGAATAATTAAATGGATCTTATTTATATAATTTTGTTTTCAGTGAAATATTTTTTCCCCAACAACTAGGACATGATCTGATATTGTAACTTGTTGGATACAGCTTGAAGTGAAGTACTAGGACCTGAGAAAACAATAGTATTTCAGTGTTTCAGTTGGTCTTTCTAAAGATCAAGTAGAGCATTTGTAAAGAGAAATTACCCACTGTCAGATTTATGAAAGTAAAATTTGAGCAATTAACAATAACAGTGTGTGATTCTTTATTAATTGATGTACAACATATTTACCACACTAACAATCATGTAACAATACATGAAAACTTAACACTAGAAGTTGTGGTAAAGTTCTTATTTTTGGTGCTCTGTTTGAAGTGCAGTGAAACGAGCCGAAACTTCATGAAATTATTTTAATTGAAATAGCAAGATTTCATCTCCTTTATGAAAGGAAGTGAAACAAGAAATCACGAATGAAGTTTAAAAAATGAATGAAGTTAAGTGGAAAGACAAAGAAAGGAAATATAAGGAACTGAAATGAAATTGAAATAAATCAAAATTCTTAGAAGTTAAATTTTTGAAATGGAATGGAATTAAGTACAGTGAAATGAATCGAAACTTCATGAAGTGATACTGAAATGGGGAGATTTCATTTCCTTTTGTGAAATGAAGACATTTCATCGTGGCAGGGTACTGAGATTGCTCACTCTACACCTTTGGAATCTGGGCCAGCCACAGTGATGGGGATCACAGCAGAAGTGACAAGTTACCATTAGGGTTCAGGTTAGGGTTCAGAGAGCTGCAGAGTGTGCAGCTCCAGGAAAATTGGGGCTGGAAAAGTCATGGCAGGGCAATCCTGGCAGGGCACCAACTTTGCTGCTCCTACATCTTTCTAATCTGGACCTCCCATGGTGATCAGAACCTTAGACCCAGTGACAAGATGCCATTACGCCTAGAGTTGGGGTTAAGAGAGAAAAAGTACCTAGAGTTCCAGGAAAACTGGGGCTGGAAAATGCATGACAAGAGGATTATGGCAGGGGCACAACATTTCTGTCTTCACACCTCGCAGATTAGGGCCATAAATGGGGATGGGCATCTCAGCTACAGCCCCAAGACTGCTAAAAGGTTAGTGTAAAAAAAAATGAAATTCTGAAATGAAAACAATGGAATGGAATGGAATGAAATGGAATGACTGAAAGTTTGTGAAATGACACTCATTGGAATGGTGAGATTTCATTTCCTTTCATGAAATGAAGAATTTTCATTAAGAGGTTAAGAAAGTGTGGAGCTGGAAATGTGGGCACCTTGCTGTGATGTCCTTGCAATGCCTTTTTGAGTGTCAGTGTCCCTGGAGCTGTAGGCTGAATTAACAACATAAAACTAAGTTTTTTGAACTATTGGCAGTAATTTTTTCTTGTAGCCGTCATTGGCTTTGTAAGTGTGGCTCTGTGAAGTTAGTGTGCTGCAGTTCTATTTGCTCATTTTTAAATATAACTATTTCCTGTACTTACTGCAGCACTGTTTCAAAAATCACACCCAGCTACAGAATTTAAGTGTTGTAATTGTCAGTCTTTGAGTACCATCAGGTTATTCACAGTTTCATAATCTTTTTAAAAAATTTAAAATCCATCTTTATTCTATTCTGCTGTTATCACAACAGGAAAATTTATTACAGTGTGGATAGAAACACTGATGCTGGACCTTTCTCTCCCATTACAGGCAATGGACGATGGTTAGAAATAGCATTTGAACAATTAGTTATTTATAGAGTAACAGAACTGAAGACTAAGAAATAGGAGAAGGAGAAAGTGGGAAGGACAGAAGGATAAGAAGGGATAAGCAGGGTATATAATTAATGAAGATTTTAAATAAACTAGTTGGTAAGAGTGTTCATGATCTGGTAATTCAAAGGGAGTACCACGATAACCTCAGAGCCAATTAATTTCTCTTAAGGATGTTTTGTTGATTTTGTGCATTAATAGAAAAATACATACAATGATTTAGCTAAAATACCATTTTTAATCTGCAAATGCAGAAGCCTCAGTTTACTTGTTTCCTCCCAGCACCTGGTGTGTCAGGACAGCTGGGAGGCATTTCAGCATCTTCTTCATGCCGGGGAAGGGATCCCCTCTCACCCTGTGTTTTGAGGCAGTCATGAATCCTGAAGTGGTGCCCACTGACTTACCTGGGGCTTCTGATGCTATGCTGGATCCCATGGAGGCAAGAAACTGTTGGATGGCAACAGATCTGCTCCACAACCATGTGACCTACCTCCTTTTTCAGTTCCTAGAAGAAACTAGATTTGGGCTGAATGTATCGAACTTCATGCAGAAGAGTTGGGCCTTATACTTTTTTTTTTTTTTTTTTTTTTTTTTTACAGTGAACTTCATGCATTGCTGAAATGGAAGCACAGACAGTTTCCTTCTCATATCTTTAAGCACAGAAAGTCTCAACCTCAGTTGTCTGTCTCTTGAGGAACAGTTTGTATTCTTCCTAATGGAAGTAGCAGTTCTCAGATCTTGGTATTAGCAATTCACAATGGGCTNAGGGTTGGCCCTTTTTTTTTTTTTTTTTTTTTTTTTTTTATCACAGTGATTACATCAGTCAGGAGATCAGTATTCACAAGCATACCCTTTTTGCTTGTGCCCTGCATAACATTGGTCTCCTGCTGCTGTTTCCTGCTAGAATACTGCATCAGCTAAGTGAAATGGATATGCAACCACTATACTGTGCTAAACCACCCCAAAAAAGCAGGTTTTAAGAATACATTTCTCCTTGGCTTATATAAACAACCTTCAGCTCTAGAACAGAATTTGCCTGTCTAATATCCAGAGGTAAGAGATTAGAAAAATCTGGCTATGATGGTGGAAGATTTCACAAGCTCATATTTGATGTACATGCAAACATCTCAGTTTGAAAATATCTGCAGTCAGGTATTTTGTCAGTCTATGTCACCACAGTCAAGGAGCATTGTCGTTTCTCATGAAGGAAAAAAGGAGCATTGTCGTTTCTCATGAAGGAAAAAAGGAGGAGGGTGAGGCTGGAACTGTCCCAGAGGATGGGAATGCCTGTTCCTGCTGCTGCTTAGGGTTGGCTGTAGGTGCCCCCTTGGGGTTAGCCTGGTACTTGCGCATGCCCCCGTCCCTCCCTCTGTGGCAGCAAAAGTGGGATGAAAAGCAGGAGAGAGAAACGCACGACTGAGCTCCGTTTTCTTCTGCCGCAGGCAAGAGCTGCAGCCTTTGAGTTCCACTTGCCTGATGCCCGAGGCTGCTTTGACTGCTGCTCTGACCTGGCTCTGCATTCCATCTATGCAGCTCAAACATAAAGAATGTTTTGCTCTCCTGGAACCAGATTTATATAAAAGAAGAACTTGTAACATTTTAAATCTGAAGAAGAAACTAAATTAATATTTGGTACACGTGAGAAGGCACGTTATTAGCACCAGACTTGGCATAAAGCAGGAAAGGGAATGAAATCTTGCAATTTCAATGAGGGTCAGTTGGGCAAGCTTCAGGCCATATTCCTGCATTTCAGGTCATCCCACTGGCTTTTCTTGTTTTCACCACGTATCAGGTGGTTTCTTTTTTTTTTTTTCTTTTGCAATTTCAATTCTTCTGTTCCTCTTCTGTCTCATTGTTTCCCTTTCTTTCCTGATTTTGGGGATTTCAAAGTGAATAATTTGGGCAAGTTTTGGTCCTTTTCCCTTCACCACGTTTCAACTCAGTACAAGTGGTTGTAGTCACTCCATTTCAAATTTTTGGGGTTTTCAGTTTCATTTTTGATTGACCATATCTCCTTTCTGGAGTGTTTGCTCAACTCTGTCCTCTGATTTCAAGATTTCATTCCCTTTCTTGAAAGGAAGAATTTCTAAAAGACAATAAACAGAAACAGAAATTATGTTGAAGTTTTGAAGTATCATAAAGTTCGATAACCATGACTTCCTTTATTTTTCTAGATATTTATTTTTATTTGAAATAGAATTTTCAGTGTAACTAAGCATTGTTGTTTTTCTGAGTGTTGTCCCTTCCCTATTCTTATTTTTTTCTGTGTATATTTTTAACCAGTTTTTATATTCTTTCATTGATATTTTGTTCTTTTATAAAAGAAAGCCTCAGATGTGTGGACTCTGCTAAGTAAAGAGGGAATCATAACATATTTGAGACCTCTGCCTTACTGAAAGGAGGTTTGTGAGGTCATCATGGATTTAGCAGTGTGAAAGGGAACAGAACTGCTGCATACAAAAATTTTTTGAGAGAATGATGTTCAAGTGAGACAGCACTTACTTTCAATCTAACATATCATACATTAATTCTGCACACAGTTGTATCTGAACACAGGGGATTTACTGATCCTGAGAATTTGTCAGCTTCCACTGGAAACAGCTTGAGATATGCATCGGTTGCATAGCAAGACCATTTTATATCCAGATGAGATGTGTCACCCTGCAGAGGGAGCCATTGTGTTATCAAGCCAAGCAAGACTGTTGTATTTTTATTGCAGAAATTTTGACTTTTTTTGCATGTATGTTCTTGTTAGGTCACTGGTTTTGTTTGTTTGTTTGTTTTATAGTGAGCTTGGATGAATGATTACAGATTTAATTTTCTTCAGGCTTTGCTACATTTTGCAGAAACTAATCACTTAAAACATTTGTCCTACCTAGAGATGACAATTACATGCTTAGTGCTTTCTCTACAAAGGAAACAAGATAGGAAAAGAGGTTCATCCTGTTCCAGAGTAGCAAGGACAATGCTTAATTTGTATAAAATGCAGAATATCTCACAAGGGTATAAATTGTCCAAGTGTTATATCTGGGTTTAGACTGCTCTGTGCAGATGGGAGCAGAATTCTGCTGAGGAAAAGAGAACAGAGTTTATTTTCATGGGAAAGAAGACTTACTGTTAGGGACAGTCTGAGGTAACATGTACAGAAAAGAGATGGTCTTTACTGATCAGAATTTAATTTTTTGCTGATTCTAATTTTAATTATACCTTACCCCACCATTAGACTTCCCCCAAATCAGGAAGCTGCACTCCTGGTTGTTCTTTGCCAGTCTGCTAAGGTGACTGTGTCTGGCATTGCCTCAGATGTTGGCAGTAGACACATGCTGAATTACAATTATGTCAGACAGTTCCTCTTGGGAAGCTAAAGCTGTTCCATTTGTGTTATATGTGGGCTGAACTGGAAGACATAGGGCTAAGAGATTTTTAATTCCAAATAGAGGTTCAAGTGATGTCTTATGCTGCAGCACCTTACCGTTTGAAAGTTAACATTCTACGTTGTACTGACAGATTTCAGTGTTCAGTTAAAGCAGTTATTTTGCTTCCTTCCTAAGCAAATGTGCCACCAAACTAGGAACTCCACCCATTTCAGAACAATACAAGTCTGAAGAACATAGCAAGCAATGTTTGCCATGCCTTTGTTTGTGACACTTTATTTTGGAGCCATTCAGCACCCAAGAGCAAAATGTATCTGTGACCTGCAAGGCTTTCTGTGTTATGACAGAAGTGTCTTTCTTGGAGTCAGTGTATGTCCGAGAGAGCTTCTATTCCTTTTACAAACATTATTTGCTCTAGTAAACTGTAAGGCTGTGTTGCCTAGAAATAGTTTTCCTATATTTTCTGGCTTATACTTGTTCTTTCCCAGTCCTCCTAAAGTTGTTTTTATAAGCTTTTTGAAGTGGTCTCCATTGGCTCTTGTATACCCCTGTTTAGCTAATACTGGAGAGTTATCTCCTCATTGCATTTGTCCCTTCTAAAGAAGAGAGAAGCATGCTTTAATTTTAAAACTCAATAATTTTTCCCAAACAGGTAGTGTTCTCAGACCAGAGTTTTCAAATGTGTCTAAATTTTGGTCAGATCATAATGAGACTTACTGACTTATAATATCTCTCCCAGTTATATTTCCCAAATATAACCTGCCTGAAAATTAAGGAGAGGGACTTCTAGTATTTTCTTACACTGAAGAATATGTATTAAAGATTTGAGAAGTATGCTGGGGGAAGAGAAAATACCAGCAGGATGGGGAGGCCAGGAATCAATATCACTCCTGGAAACTGTTCATCCTATTCCCTTCCTAGCTAGTGAAGCACATGGTTCTTCTGGTTCCCCTTCTTTACTCAGTCACTTTCAGGCCCAGCTAAAATTAATAATTCAGAAAGGCAGAATAAAGGTTTTTTCCCACATCCTTCTTGGACTATACTTCAATTTACTGCATAAACATGGAAACATTTTCACAGCAATTTCACATTCCTGTAAAACCCTATGCTAGTACTATAGTAAGTTTTGGCTTTATTTTCTCCTTAGACCACAAATGTCTTTGTAGGTCAGTCATCTCAATGCTACTTTAAATGGCCTTGGGAAAATATGACCATGTAAGCAAAACCTCCTGTCTTGGGTGTTTCAAGATGAGCTCATGGTGATGCTCCTTCCCACTGCATGGCTGGAAGTGCTGGAAAAAAGGCAGTATTTTACTGACAGGTCTCATAGATAGAAGCTGTCTGATTTGAATGAAATTACAGTGTCGTTCTGTCAAACCTGTGGGGTAAAGACAATGATTTTACTCAATCCTTTGTTGCCCAAGCAGGCTGGTAGGAAGAACCAGCAAAGCTCTGGTCTCACCTAATTCCCACAGGAAGGTTTAGGTATCAACCATCTACACTACACAGTGTTTTTGTAAAGTGGCAGTACTACTAAACAGAAGTATTGGCTCACTTTATCACTACAATTTAATTCTTTAAAAACAACAAATCAACCAACCAAGCACAACTCCAGAGAGTTGTTCAGCTTAACTTGGAGCAGCTACATACATTTGATTAAATACAAGATGCTGAGAATTCCATTGCATGTATTGACAGAAAACTACTGATGGCAATGCTCATCAAAAATGCATGGCTTCAAGATGTTCCACCAGGGTGCAGGTGTTCTGTAAGTCCTATATCAAATTTATCATACCTGTGGGTGTCTTGAATATCCTAGAGCATCTCAGGTGTCAACAGGCACCTCTATGGGTGCAAAAGTATGGAGAATTAGATCTCTGCTGACTTCAATGAAAACCTATACATTTATCTCATACCCCAGCATTTAAATTTAATGTGTCCATATACAGGTGTCTGAATGTGGCTTGAATTTTCCCCCACCTGGCTTTTAAAACAATGAGTCAGTCATATAACTTCATGAGTTTTATTGAGGGCTTCTCTTTCCTTCCTCTTTCTTTCTTTCACTCTTGAGCAGAATACTATGAACTTCACCTGGACACTTTGGTTCCCAGGCAGGTAATCACCTACCATCCAGGCTATCACATGTAATAATGCTTAATCCAGATGCATGATCTGGCCCAGTTTTTTTACAATTATCAAGTGGCTACACAGCTTGAGGCAAGCTGTTTTCTGAAATGTGCTCTGTGTGTGTTTCATGATTGTTGCTGGTTTCTCCTATGAGTTTGACACTAATGAACTCAATTCCACTAAATGTCCTAATTGCTTTGGAATAGTATTCTCTGACTGAAAAGCATTGCATTGAAATATTTTTGGCTAGCACTACTTGAGAAGAATGAGACAAAAAGAGGTCTTTCAGTCTTTTTTATAAGTAAGAAATCTTTAAACATGTTTATGCCATCCCAATTCAGTAGGGATTTTTTAATTTCAAAGTGAGCAGCTGCTGAAGTATTATGGGCTTCAACAGGAGATATTTAATGCTACTATAAAAGTAGCACAAGAAATGTAGGGAAGCTGTTGAGAATATTACTCCTGAAAACTAATTTCTAACTGAAATAGCTTTCCTTAAGAACATATAATTAACTTGAAAAAAACAATTCTGATTTCTCCACAATGAGTAAAGCACTGTCAATTGAAAAATTTTGTTCCTGAGAATCTTTCAAGCCCAGTGCTGTTTGTTCCTTCATACTTATAGTAGTGTTCTGAATGCTAAACAGTTTTCAACTTGGTTTTATCAGTTTGTTGGCAACTGGTGAAAAGGAGAAGCAGAATGCTGCCAAATCAAGATTGCAGTAATTTGCATGGATTTAGCATTCTGGGGAAACTAACTGCATGAGATGCAAGGCAAAAGGGACCCCAACACAAAAGTTTCTCCAGTAGAATCTACTTTGCCTCCCAAAACATTGATTATCTCCATATGGCTTCTCCATCACTGTACTACCTGATCACTCCAAATTATCCTCACATTTCTGTACAGCAGGACAGTACAATATCTCATACAAGTAACCAAGCTGAAGACAGGCCCCACAGGAAAGTCAGTAGCAGCAGGAGTATATTTCTGTAGTTTAGTGAGCTGTTAACCCTCCTACTCATGAAAAGACAATCACTATAATAGAGATCTGAGCCACTTCTCTTACCAGGCAAGAAGATATTCTTTCTGCTGCTAACAAAGAAGAAGAAATCAGTTCTTGATCAGAGCACCACAGGGGGGTGATTTTTCTGATGTAGTAAGTTATTGTCTTCCATTAAATAACTTGTAATCCCAAACTTCAACGTTGCTTTCCTTAGCAGCTATTTTAGGTTTCAAGAACATTTGAAAGTTACATTTAATTCCAGTGTCTAATTGTTTCTTTAATCTTCATTTTAAAAAGCTGTTGAGATAAAGGTCACAAAATGCTAACTATAAAATTTCCCAGGTCACTGCCTTTCTAAAATTCCTTTGCTGTTACTAGAATGAGCAAAAATATTATGACTGCAAAATGGATTAAATATGCTAAAATATGTTTTTACTCCTACTATCCTAGCAAACGTGAAGATCACAAGACATAATGATTTAGCAGACATTTTTCCATGGCTTGTTCAACTACTGAGTTAACAAATGAATCCCTTTCAAATGCAATGTAATAGGAATGTTGTAAATTTCTTTATATCAGCTAATGATTTAGTTTCAGGGGACACTGGTAGATATAATGGCTTTCTTTTTTCCACGGTGCAGCACAAAACAAGCCATTATCAAAATTCAAACCTTTAAAATGCTGAACATATAAAAGCTGGCTTTGTCTGTCTTGGAGACAGACATTTCCTTAATTCTGTGAAAACAGAGCACAGGGGTTGAGTGCCTTCCCAGCTTGTTGTCTTAGTCAGACTTCATCATCTGTCGGATTTCCCTACAAGCACCCTTACACTTGGCTTTCAGTATTACACTACACCCCTAACAGCAGCAAGATTTGGCAACTCATTAGGAAGAGGACAAATTTAAGTGTTTTGGGGATGAACTTTTTGGTTTGTTTTTGTATTGTGCCCATCATGGTTAATGTTGACCCTAAGTATTTGACAGCTGACATTACAAACCATGACATCTCCTATGGAAAGGAACAGCATTGGCACGCTCATTCATTATGCAAGAAATCTAGCTGAAGGAAAATTTGGCACCTGCAGTCATACCTCCAAATGGAAAAGACAGATCCCCATGGACACTGCTCAGACTGACTTTGGGTAATAAAATACCATTTCATGTTCATGGACATAAATCCACCATGTAATTGTCTTGCTGGCAATGCTAGTAGCACTGATTCAGTTCATGCAGGCTTGATAAGCAGAAATGTGAAGTGGGAAAATAAATGTAGCATAAAACAATGTGTTGCAAGTACTTGAATGCAGCAACAGGCAGACAAAATCAAATAAGAGATTGAAATCTGTCTGTAGCTGTAAAAAGGGTTTTGGCCTGGGCAAGGCCACAGGTGAGCAGTGAATTATGAGGCATCAGAGCCATAGCTGTGGCAGGGCTGACAGCATGTGGCAGTAAAGGTGCTACCTAGGAATTAGGGAGGCAGGTCTGTGGCAGAGAGCTGGGCAGGAGGTGAAAGCAGGGCAAGCTTAGAGAATCTGGCAGGAATCTAAACCCACAGAAATAGCTTTCTTTTCCTGCCTCAGGCTGCCTTTCTGAAAATGGGCTAGCTGCTGATAGTGTAGATCCTTTGCTGATGATATACAGAACCTATGTTTTAGCTGCTAATTTGCCAGAGATGTCACTCAGAAAACCCTGAAATCTGTACCAAAATTAAATAAGAAACTCTATTTAAAATGAGCAGAATGGTGATTAGTTGCTACAGTTCAGTTTGCTGAGTCAGAGGAGAATACATCTCACGGGTCATTTGGTTGATATCAACAGTGCTTGCTTACCACAGAAGAGGTTGAAGTCAGTGGGAGATGGGTGTAGGCAGTGCCTACACAATTGTTTAACAGATTAAATTTCCTTGACCATCTTTGGATTTTTTTTAAAAATCAAATTAAACTTTTCCTCCTCTCTCTCTTTTGCATTGGTTTTGTCAGCTGCTGTTGTTTACAGGAAGCCTTAGGAGAGAAGCAAAGCTACAGACCCAGCAGAGTTCCTCAAGGTCAGCTATTATGAGGCTGTTGTCTACAAACAGCATTGTGCACATACTGTCAAGGTCCACAGGCTTTTCATTCCCAGCAACTGCAATTTTCTGTTAGTGGTAATTGGGAGGTAAATCAGGGCTTTATGACATCCAGCCAATGAATCTGTGTTTCACTTCTATTCTCTTTGGTTTGCATGAGCACTGAGAAGCAGTTAGTATGATTTTCATATTAGCTCATCTTAATGCTTAAGAGTGCTTGGATATCACAAAGGATCACTGGAATTCAAGGACAGAAAAACTACATCACAGACAAAGAAATGCATGGTTTTTTAGGCTGTAAACACAGTAACAATGAAACCAAACGAGAGAAAATTATATGAAATATTGTGGCCTGTTGGTGACCCTTTCAAGAGAACAAATTAATAAAGATTAAACTCAAAGTCACTTGTAATAGCAAGCTCAGACCCATGCTGGTATCATTTTGCAATAACATTATGGAGAAGTAGGGCTGCCCTTTCCTGTGGTCTCTAGAGATGAGCAGAGCTGGCCACAGGGCAGCCCCAGGCTTAACTGTGGTGCAACAATCTCACTTGGAAGTGCTAAACTGGTGCCTATGATGACACAGGAGACAGAATAAAAGCTACAAGTGTCAGCAGATGTCCATCTGTCTGGGTCTCTAAGCATGCTTAGTGTGTAATTTACCCACAAAGAAAGCTATGAGTGCTCTGTCTTAGCTTCTGGCTCTGCAGATGGGCCTTTGCTTTTCTTTCACCATCACAGTCCTCTTGACAGTATGTGACCTGTGACTAGCAATGACAGCACTTTGCTGGCATATGCTGTCTGTAACACATGAGATAAAAACACATGGCTGTTTTTGGCTTTTGGGTGCAATGTTCCCAGCTCATTCCAGTACCTCCATTCCTATCTGCATTTATATTCATGTCAGTGCTTCCTCTTTGACACTAGCAGAAGTGCATACTGTCCTGGATTTCTTTCCCAAATTGCAAAATGTCAGAACAGACTTTACTCTCAAACCATAGTTACCTTGAGCAGAGACAAAGCAACCATGGAAACTTTAAGCTGTAAAGGAATATAATAAGTAGGAGTGTCTTTGGTTAAGAAACTTAAATAACTTTTCCCAGTCTTGATTGCCTCTTGCTACCCCCAAAAGCCAGGATCAAACAGTTGTCTTCAAAGCCAGATTTGTGCTCCGGATTCATGCTGGGAGTTCAGCTTGTTAGATATGAGAAGATATTCCTCCAAGAGAATTACAGATTTTGCAAAAATTGGGACAGGTTCATACTTGATATAACTCCTTAAATACACACTAATGCTAAACCCAGTGTTTAAAAAGTGCCCACTGGAAGATCGATCAAAAAATCTGATTTTACATTGTTTTTCACATCAGTGTCAACCTATGGGTAGTCTGCATTTTGCTCTATAGGCTCATCTTCAGCTACAAAAGACTAATGAAGATGCCTGCCTTTAGTTCAGGAAATTCATCTTTCAGTTTCAGTGACAAAGCAGCTGAAATTTAACCTGTTTCTTCAGTCCTCACTGTGAAATTATTTTGTGGGAGAGAGCTCCTGGCTTGGGGTTACAGTATTAAGAAACAGTGTTTTTTCCACTTTTTAATATTTTAAATGTGTGGTGGAGTAGTGTCCCTCAACTCATTTCTGTCAAGCAGATGTGGCAGCTAAACCAAGAGGAATGGCCTGGCAGCTGTCAGCAGAGAGATGTTGTATACAAGGCCTTCACAGGTGGCATTTTGCTGTCAGCTGCACCAGAGGTGTCATGAATTGAAGTGGCCTCCAGAGCGAATTTTCCTCCCTAAGCTAAATGGGCTTCTCAGCAGCATGGTTAAAATAAAATTTTGAAATCCCAAGCATGAAGTACTGTAAGCAGAGACCTACCTGGTTGCTCACATTGTGTGAAGTAAAGGTGTCTGAAAGGAAAGAATGGAGCCCAGAGCTGGGGGAAGGGTCTGGAGAGACCATTTTGCCTTTCTTGCTGCTGCTGACTGATCAGAAGGCAACTCAACAGCAACTGGTGAGTCTTGGGTTCCCTCTCTCTTCCATGTTTTCCAAAATGTCCAATACCTTGTAGTATTTCTTAGGGTAGAACCTCCTCTGCAGCATTTGTGCATCGATTGGTGATTGCCTTAATGATGCAGAGGTTCATTCAGAAATGTCACCTTGGAAATACAGGCACTAAGCTGATTACAATCAGGTCCTCCCTTATTTTGTGAGGCTGAAGTAACTGAAATCCACCTGAGAGCTGTAGTGAAAGTATCCTGCTTTATTAATTAAATAATAGGTGAAAGAAAAATGGTATATTTTTGAGGACATTGGAATTTCCTAATGCCATTCTCTGTTTAACAGCATTTGTAAACATGATTTGCAACACAGGTGGCTACTCTGTAGCAAACTGCCATACTTTGCTCTCTCCTCTGAAATAAAAAAAAAAATCTATAAAAACTGGGCTTACAGCCATTTTTGTGGGAAGTCTTGGTGTGTTAGGAAAGCATGTTCCAGTGAAAAAGGTAGAGAGGTTTTGGGCTTGCACATTTGTCCTCTGTAATTAAGTGTTGTGGGAGGCACAGAGCTGTCCAAGGTCATGAGAAGCCAATTTCAGTGACAGGTTTTTAAATACGTCTTAGCATAAAAAAATTCACTATCATTATCCAAACAGCTCTGTCTCTTGGAAATACTAAAGTCCATAACAGCTGCAAGCTTACAAGTGCAATGTTTAGGAAGGGGAGAAAAGGAAATGTTGCTTGAAGGTTTCCTTAATGTGCAGAGCTGTTTAATTAATCAGTGCTGGTATCTATTTATCAACCTGACAGCTGCTTCCCTCATCTCCATCCCACTGTTTGTTGACACCCCATTTGCTTCTTCATTTCTGGAGAATGGAACATTAAGGCAGTAAAAACTGGAGTAAAATGTGACTGGTATGGGGATAGTGTAAATTAAATCTTTCATTGATTTTTCCTGAAAGGGAAGGTGACCCTACTCTGTGTGAAGCTGTAACCATGGCAGCAGATCTAGTCACTGGGAAAAAAATGATGCTGCTTTAACAGTGGGAGGTGAAAATGGACATTCTGAGCTGAATGTTTTCTAGCCCATGATTGGGAGCAGGAGGCCTTTTCATTTAATAGGCTTTGACTTTGGAAATAGATTATGCTACTCTGTTTCTTGCAGAAAAGATGTCAGTGGGAAGAGACCAAATTTGGTAATTGGGCTACACCAACACACAGAACTGAGAGACCTTTGCATGAGAAGAAAGCCAAATCCCTGATGATAGTTTCCAGTAACAGGTGTCAGGGACACAACAGTTGATATGTAGGGATCAACTGTTACTTAGATAAAGGATCTTTACATCATTGGCTGCATAAAGGCACGTTTAAGCATTGAAAAATGACTGTATGTAACCAGGAATTCAGGCCATAGCAGCTGTGGGGCCCTGTAAATCTCTGAAGTCCTTTACAAATAGGTAATTGTCCTTATTTCCTGGGAAAGGGGGCAGCAGGGATACTGAGCCAGCAAGACCAGCTTGCTTGCCTAAAGCTGAAGAGAATAATCTGTGCCAAATCTAGTGCTGGGAAGCATGGTCTTCAAGTCTGTGCTCAGAGCATTCCTGATCCTACACCGCTTGCCCCACAGCTGCCAGAGTGCTGTCCCAAGCTGTGCACTGTGTGGTTAATTAGAGACCTCTGTCCCTCTTCCTAGTTACATAAAGAAAAGCTGGCATGGACTCCAGAAACAGAAACTTGTTCCACAGCAGCATTTTGATTCAAAACTGGTTTTGTAATCCCTGCTGTGCTACAGAACCCCAGTTAAATTAAAAACACTTGTTCTTCTGATGCTAGTTAAGAGGGAGACAGAGACCTACATACAAACTGCTGCTTCTGCTTTTTTTTTTGGATGGCTGTTGCTCCATAGACAAATTCAGTAATACACATCCAATTGGAACTCAGAGGAAATAAGAGAAAACAATAAGCAACTTCAAATGCAGCATTGAAAATCTGCCAGTATCAGGAATTCTGCCCGCTGACAGAGCTGGACATGCTACATGCTTTACCCAGTATGCTTTTTTGTATACAATATCTAAGGGTTCCCTTTTGAAATCCAAATATCTGACCCCAAACTTCCTTACCAATTGTTCAAAAGGCTGTGGCCTTGTTTGGAGACACATTAGGCATAAGACTTGCTGCAGGGGCCAGTCACATTTCCAGTAGAGCCATTAAAAAAATCTTTTTCTCAGGTGGTGACTCTTTTTGTTCCAACACAGACATCCCCTGGTGTTTATATCTCCAGCACTGTCCCCCTGGCCAAGCTAAGTGGGAAAGAGACTGTAAGCAGGCAATAAGGGGAAAGGGAATTTGCTTCAGTAGGCACAAAGGAATATAAGACTCTTCAAAAAAGATTGGTTTGAGGATAATGATCAAAGGAGAGAAGCAGAGGTCAGGAAAAAAGGCAAGTGTGAAGGCTAGAGAATCAGAGGGTGGGAGAAAAAGGAATTAAAAAAACATAGCAAACACTTTAATGATCTTGCTTGAAGATTTCAAAGGAAGAGGAGGATCAGACTTCCTTTAGTGCTGGGTTGTTGCTGAAAGACTTCACTCAGATCCTCAGAAGATGCATATGCTATCTTGACAGCTAAAAAATTATTTTTAGCTGTCAGTTCAGGCTGACTGGCAAACCTCATTTTCAATGGACTAATCTGTTGTTGGAATTTCTCTGACACCATTTTTTTGAGTAGAAATTGGAAGAGAAATGGAGAAAGACAAAAAAAGCAGACCTCTCTGATTCCCTTTCATTTGAATCCCTGCTTTTTCCACCTCATAACTAATTCTGATATATATATACTATTATGGATAATTCTTATCCATAATAGTACATATATATATCCATAATAGTACATGAGAAAGGGTAAAGGGAGAACTGGCCACATAAAGACAGGAAAAGAGAAAATAATAGAACAGAACATTCAGTGGCAGGAGAACATCTACATAATACAGCATGAGAAGAAAATGAAAACTACGGTTTTAGGGAAAAATGCTGATGCAGATGGGCAGATTAAGGATAGAAAATAGCAGATACAGATATAAGCAGTTTGTGGATGCACGAGGTTAAACATGATTTTCTCCTAAACTTCTATTTGGCAGTAGATAAAACTTCAAATATTGTCTCAGTTTTAGCAAATAGTTTAAAAAGACCCCCGTAACAAATACTTTTCAAATAAAAGCTTTAGTGAATCAAATAAAAGCTTTAATGAATGTCTGTTGGTTATTTTTGCATAACCTAAGCAAAACTAGCAAAGCATATTTCTAAATGACTAAAGAAAAGATTGTTAAAAGCCTTTTGCAGGATCAACTTTGTGTGACTCAGATTAGCATATTGAAAAGGCATAATCATACTCCCAGCAGGAGATGAAAATGTCCACTTTTGCAGAAATGTTTGATTTTTGCTGTATTGTGATCAGTTGCATATTGTAGCCACATTATATTGGGTGTTTTTTTAATTGTGAAGCCACATTATACGAAATACTTTCTAGTGACATATGGTACCTGCAAATTATTTATAAAATCCTCATTTTGCTTGGGAAAGGTGATATTAATAACACACTGGAGGAGTTGCTTCAATGCTGAGAGCTCAGAGTAGTCCACAAAATGCTCAAATGTGCACTGATCGGGATAACCATAGTACTAAAACATTCTTAGGCTTTGATATGGCTCAGTTTCAATGTGGAAGGTAAATATGTGCACTGGCATATGCACATCTGAATGTGTCTTTATGTGCAGGACAAAAGGAAAAACACAGGTACACTCGCAGAAAGCAAAGGAAAACTGCTGGTGTAGAACATAGGCCTTCATTAAAGAGTTTGCTGTTCTTGTATTATTTATATAAAAACTCATGGTTTGGATCCTGAAAATGCTAATCACTGCTTCTGATAACATACACGTGTTCTTTGGATCAAAAATGCATTAAAATCCTAAAATCTCTTAGGAGATGCCTACTGTTCCCTCCCTGACAGTGGTGTGGTCACAAACTGAGCCAAAAGGGGATGAACAAACTAATGAAGAAGGCTTTTGATGGAGGTGACAGAGCTCAACAGCCATGTAGGCAGAACCTGAGGCAGGTCCCTGTTAGTCTGGGCTTACAGAAAGCACCTGCTTCACAGACAAAGCATACCAACAGTGAGAATAACAACTAAGTGCTTCAAAACCAGCCTTTGTTTTCTTTTCCTTTTCTCCTTGCCTCCTTTCTCCTTCTCCTCTCCACCACCCAATGTGTTGTATTGAGTGGGATAGGGGATGCATGTCAGTGCTTGAGCAGTGGTTTGTTTCACTATACTGAGTAAGAAATCAAATCACAGGGAGCAGAGACTTTTCCTAATGTTAATCAACAGCTACGCTGCTTTCATGCTTGAGGTTCATGTTGAAGATCTCAGATGCTAACTTGTAGTACAGAAAACCAAATCCTGCCCTGTCTAAACTAGAGGGTGAAGAATGCCATCAGTATGGGTAGGTGCTTGAAGAGATCCATGGGTTCAGCTTTTTGGGGGTGTGAGCGCCTGTTGATTGGTTGGGCTAACTGAATGAAACTAGATGAGTATTAAAATACAAGTGTCAGGATAACAAATAACATTGCATTATCAAAATGGTCACCACCTTAGTCACCACCTTGCTAGTTTAGATATGTAACTTGAATGTTGACAGTCTCTTCTTGTCATTACCTTTATTCTTGTTCAGGGTAGAAAAGCATGCAAATGTCAGAGACATTAAAGCATTTCCAAACAAGAAACTAAGCAGTGAGCATTGTTTAGGGTCTGCTGGTTTCCTTCAGCAATGTCTTTTACCTCACAGTGCAGTCTCACAAATAAGAGGGCTGCTCCTAGAGATATCAAGCATAGGAAGAGGAAGGCTTCATTTAGTGATAGAGTAGGGATAAAAGTACCCAACTGACATAATGCAACATGTGTTTCTAAAATGCTGAGGAGGTCTAGTTCATGTTTTCCTTATGGTCGACAATTCCTGTCTATTGACACTTTGTTACTTGTACTGTGTTAAATATCACTATATCACTAGTAAACATGCCAAACATTGCACGGGGTGAGGTCTGACACCCTTTGTTTTGTATAATCTTTAAAGGTGAATTGTGCAGCTTTTCAGTATTTCTCTTTTGAGAGAGACATGGCTTCTATGTCATGCTTACAGGCTACATAAGCCATCACATTGTATTGTTTCATGGACTGAAGAAGAGGATGTAATTGAATAAATACTCTCAGACAAAGATTTGTGTCCATCAGCATGTATTTAAAATTATATAGTAAGACTGTACCTGTGCAGGGGAGTCCACCAGTGTTGACACCCTGCCTGCTTTTCTGGCCAGCTCTCACTGTGGGCCAGAGGAGCACCTTGGAACAAGGAAGATAGAAAAGCTCAAGAAGAGGGCTGAAGCACAGACTGACAATGATTTTTCATTCTTGCATCATCTTCAGCAGCCTGATCAATTTATATTTACATGAGTTTACTTTAAATTTTATTCCTGGAGGAGCAACCTACATGAAGAAGCCTTCATGAAGAAAGAGCTTCCTTGCGTCCAACAGTTAACATGATGATAGGGTCCCAGTGTAATCCTCCAGGATGTCCCTTGTGCTGGGACTGGGCCCTTCCAGACAGTGACTCCTTCAGTGGAACACGTGGAGCGCTGACATCTCCAGCCACCTTATCCCTCCTCTAGCATCTAATTTAAGGTACCTTGCAGCTCCAACACAGAAACACTGCACTCCCCACACCTGTATTGACAGAGGGGCAAGATCATGAAAGGTCAAGAAGGCCAATGTTATTTGGAAACATCTTCAGATTTCTCCCTAAATTCCGCTATTCTGGGATCTCCGAATCAGTGTGCATAAAAGCCACCCAGCACCTAACTCAGGAGGCTTACTTGCTGCTTTCCTCAAAAACATTGATGCAGCTGAAAATCTGTCCCCTCTTCCCTTAATCCTGCCTTCCCCTTTCATTTCTGCTTCAGTGTTAGGGTATCAAAATGCCAGGCAGAATATTCAGCAGCTAATAGGTGCAAGGATGAGCAAAATAAAATAACGGGATCAGCGGGAGCAAGCTAACCTTATTCTGTCAGGAAAGATGTGAGTAGATGTATTAGTAGACAAAATAATGTTTGGTTTAGGATTAGGTGTACTGCCCTGAACTCACTGCAGCCATTTAGGTGAAAAACAATATAAAAGTTAAAAAACAGGCCAATGGCAGAAAGGAGGTTTTGTTTTTCCCCAGGGCAAACTAGAAAATTCACACACATTATACTATAACTTATTCTATAAGTTCTATAACTTCCTTTCTGTAACTGGGAGAACATCCAAATGGAAATGTTTTCATGGCAAGTACAATAAAAAAGTGGCTACTACCTAAGTTTCACCTGATGCCGCTGGGTACCAGTGAAGATCAATCAAAAAAATTTACTCGTTTAAAGACAAGTCATAAATAAATTAGATTGTCCTACTTGATGTCTGTCATCCTTGACTAAAAAGTACACCCCTCAAGATGTCATAGCTGAAAAGTGGGAACCACCCAAAAATTCCACTATGCAACAAAATACCTTGGGACCCATTCTATGAAGTCAGTAAAAATGACCCCATTTGTCTCCTTCCGAAGCAAATACGTATTTCAGCAATTAAACTGATAGACATCTCTTGTTCTGTTGGCTCAAAAAGGATGTTTGCTTTCCTACCTGCATCTGGCCTCCTCCATCAGACAAGACAGATGACTACAGTGTATAAGCTTTTTCCCGCACAGTCTCTGGAACAGATTGGGATCTCTAGACAGTGATGCACATTGGGAACCAGAGGAGCTGCCCAACAGATGGCTTGGGAGACTTCGAGCTAGTTCAAAAACAGTTTGGGAATTAAGGAGCTGATGGGACTTGTGTTTACTTGAGAAATGGAATTTTAAAATCTCCTGGATTATGCTTCCAAATGTTGGCCTCAACCTAGTTCTATCAAGGATACAGGGTGAGCTAAGAATATTCAGTGGAACTGTGTGGGTGTAAAACCATTTCCAGTTTTTACAGCTATTTAGATTACTGGGGAAGGTCCTGTATATCTGACTGTTTGATTTGTACATAGAGCTCATGGATTTCAAGTCAAGTACAGCATTTTGGGGGCAGAACTGCTGAAGCAAATAAGCAGAAGGGTTTGGTGACAAAGTCTGTAAAGACATTGCAAAGCAAACTATTTTGGTAAAAATGCAGACAGGTTTCAGAAGAAAGTCTTCAGAAACTTTCAGGAGTTTTCAGATTACTCTGAAAAAGCATTGGCTGGAACCCCGATTACTTTTAATTGGAATTTTATTTCCATGCACAGGAAGACCAGCATACTAGATGAGAACATTAGAAGGTGAACTCTCAGGAAAAAAAGTTTGGATCCATCTGAACCCAAGCAAAACATCTAAACCAAAATGCTGACAGCAGTTTGTTGTCTTTGAGCTGGGGGCAGAGTAAATGTGACCCACAGCCACTTGACATGAAAAAAAGAATCTTCTAGATAGAGATACTTTTTTAAAAAGTATCTTTCTGTCCTGGAAAGTATGTAAGATTTATCACTAAACAGGAATGGAGTCAGACTAACAACTCAGACAATTTTCAGACAATACCTCAGTGAGGACAGTCCCCTCCTGGTGGGGTGCAGCAGCATGCCAGAGGCATCCACAGAAACATTACCAAGGTCAGCACACAGACAAAGGTGCTCAGAAATGCCACAGGGGCAGCAGCACCATACTGCTGAACATCCTCAGCAGTGATGCTGAGGCCACACTGCTGGGGAATTGCAGGTATTCCTCAGAGGAACAGGAGCTTTGCTAGGCTGTTATTCTGGGGATGTGTGAGGAAGGGATGGTGATGCTGCCAGGGATGGAGAGTAAGTCTTGAATTCATGTGGCAGAGGGTGGACAGGTCCAGGATTGGATGGCTCCTTTGCAGCATTATCTGGCTTATCTTCTCATCCTGGAAATGAAGGACTTTCATTTCCAGAAGAATTTGTGCCTACAGCAAAGAACCTTGCTTAGAAGTTGACCTCACATTAACCAAAAAAAGATCTGGAGGACACAAAGATAGGGAGCCTGAAGTATTATCAGCAAGAAGCTTCCTTGAATCACAGTAAGCTCATAATTCTGTAAATTATTAACCATTGAAGAAACCCAACCCCCTCACTTTTATAATTTTTCTACTACTTCAAATCTAAGTAATAAAAATAAGTGCAAAGATTTTTCACACGCCATTACTGCAGGTGATACTGTATCTATTTGAAAACAGTTACATCTGTTTCTAATTTACACTTAAGCTCTTTTATACAGTGAAACTGTAGAGGGGCCTTAAAGGGTGTCATTTATACTCACACACGCTTCAAAGGCCCTTTACATTGCCGGTGTACTAAACATAGACATGGCAGCCTCCATGAGAGAGGAAATTGGGCATGGTTCCTCTAAAAATGGACTTCATGGCAGATCTGCAGCCAGCACTGAGAGGTGGAAGGGCACCTGGACCCTTGTTGAGGATTAGGACTACTGTGTAGAGCAATGTCCACAAAGCTTTGTCCTTTAACATGTACCTCTCCTCTCCTCTCCTCTCCTCTCCTCTCCTC
>VZRH01001001.1:410058-427581 GCA_013397555.1 Urocynchramus pylzowi | reverse complement strand
CTCCTCTCCTCTCCTCTCCTCTCCACTCCTCTCCTCTGTTGCAGCACAGAGATATCACAGCTAAGTAAAATAAATAGAAGAAGGAAAAGTTATTTTATCATGATTTCATGTGATCCCCTGAGTAGGTAAAAATAAAGTTGTTAAACTGGTGACCATGCGTGAATCTCACAGAAGTGACAGCACCAACTCCTCTGTGCTTTTCTTATATAGCAGAACTAAAAATAGGCAATATTAAATTGGCATGAGATTTCATAAAACTGTGTTCCCCTGATGACAAAGAAATGACCTGGCCACACCCATCCCAGTGCCAGATCAGGAAGAAAAAATTACGCATGGCATGGAAGAAATTACGTCAAGAACAACAAGAAATGACAGAGAGCCTTTCTCTATCATTTTCAAAACAAAAATCTTTTGAGGAGATTTCACTGGGGAGAGCAGGAGACTGAGTGGTAAGTGTGAGGCTAGGAGCAGCAGGAGACAGGATGCAATCAGTGCTCTATAGTGAGAGCAGGCATGCCCCCTTCTTCACCCTCTTCTTCCCCTCCATAGACAGAGCCAAGGTATTTTGTTTTAAATCTGATTTCTGAATCTGATATCCAAGAGTCTGCTCTGGTTTCAACGTCAATGACTGTACTCAGACAGCACTAATGATCACTCTTACCATCTTGCCTTTCTTCCTGCTGCCCCACAACACTCCAAACATATCTTGAGACATATCTTCTGGTTTTCCTCTAGAATCAAAATCTCTGCATTTTTCATCAAAAATAATCACATTCTGGCCAATGCCAGTGAGAATGAAAATGTGGTGAACAAGATCTGTATAACCTCAGTGTCAGTTTTTTTTTTCAACAAACACTTCCAGTAGTATGAGGACTGAGAGAGGTAGTAAAAATTACTCACAGTCAAGAAAGAAAAGGGTCCTCTCTGAGCAGAATTACACCTCTGCACCCTTTTTGCCTTCAGAAGAGTTTCACAAGATGGGTTGGGAGAAGTTCTGACCCAAGCAGACTTTCTGCAGGTGAAAGCTGCTAACAGAAGTGTCTAATAGATTGATCATGCAAAAGCACTTCATGATTGCTATTGCTTTTCTAGCCCACAGTCATGAGTAATTTCTCATTTCCTTCCTCCTTTCTTCCACAGGATGTTACAAGGCAGAGCAGATTGCCAAGAGAGCAAATGAAGGGATGGCACCATAAACAGCTGTCAAGCTTGGATTCTTGGAGAAGAACAGCCTGCTCACCAGCAAAGCCCACAGAAATATTTGGCTTTGAATCACTTTCTCAAGCACCATTAGGAACAGAAAAAGGGAGGGGGATAGTAGTGAAAGAAATTACTTTACTCCCTGTTTAATTTGCTGTACATGGACATCTTTAATCTGGAGTTGAGTTTTTCATGCACATAACATAAAGAAGTCTAATATGATACATATGAATCAGATGTTTCCCAAATGCTCAAATGATATTGTTCAATTGGAGAAGATCACTGCATCATGACAAAGCTGTAACTATCTTTTGTAGTTTGAATGTTTAACTCAAAAGGAGAGTTATTCCCATGCCAGATTAAGGCGTGGGCATACAAAGATTCCAGCCGCCTGTTCATTATGGAAATTTTGCTACTTGGGTCAGGACTGCCTTCCTAATTTATTTCTGTGAGCTTCACCTATATGATTTGTAAATTTCTTTCAGCTTTTACCTTTGATATCTGTTTTGCATTTCTGAAGGGTCTCAAGAGATCAGTGTGGTCTCATGGTTGCCGCTGTTGGTCTCACACACAGTTAAGTACAGAAAGAAGAGACACTTCCAATGATCTTTCTAACAGCAATATAAGTTGTTTCAATGCTGGTATGATACCAAGCATTGAAATTTTAATGTGGAGTGGCAACTTTCCAGTTTTTGTAGGAGCTGGCAGCTAGTATAGCTCCTTAATAGAACAGCAACATATTTTTCTTTCAGATTTGCTGTTTCTAAATGTCACTCTTGTATTGTTGATTTATAGAGATCTTTTCTTGTCAGACCCAACCAGAGCAGTAGATATATATGAAATAGATATTATATACTCCAAAAAGAATGCTTTTCCCTTTGATTGAATCAAAAATTATGGGAAAGCCTTGTAAAATTTGTCTCCTTTAGGCCATTTTATAAAGTAAATCAAATGTCTGGATCTCCTTGAAAGACAAGTCTTCTAATTTTATGCAGAACATTGCACAGTGCACTGAAGAATAAGGACGAATGGTTGCTAATTTACAAACACTCTTGATCACATATTTAATTCCTGTAGGAGATTGTAATTTCACTGCCTAATTTGATAAATTTGAATGAATCACGCATCTGTACTGTTCACTGAAAGGTATGTTCAGATTTCTCTTCTAATGTTTCACTTGAACACTCTAATACCCTTCAAACCTACACAAAGTGGGAAAAAAAATCTAATAATAAAAGTACTGAAAATGAGATTTTAATTGGACAGAGCAGGAAAGACAGTCAGTTGCTCAGCATTCATGCCCTGCTATCTCTCATGAAGAAAGAGACAGAGTTTGGTGGCCATTCTTAAAAAAACCAGTATTTGAGGGGCAAAGTTCCAATTCAGAGAAAAACAATATTGTGGTTTCTGCATATTTAGCACAGAAGTGGCCCCTAATATTGATACAAACATAGAGGGTTTTAGAGTCTTCCCAGGCTCCTGGACTGCAGGTGAGAAACCTCCAGGGCTGCATGAGTCACTGTGGTCAGTGTCACCCAGTTTGTACTGGGCTGTGTTATAAATAATCCCCAGTTCTCTGCTTGGCTTGTTCAGTTAAAATAGCTGCCAGTGATGCTCAGCAGATTTGTAGCTGTCATGATCTTTTAGGTCCCAGTTGACCTGACAGCTTCACCTTTGCCCCAACACCATCTATTTTGCCAGAGTTGCTGCAGTTTATTTGCCCTGCCCACTTGTGGGGTTTTGGTTCCTCAGGTGAACAGAAAGCTGAGTTTGTCACATTTAAGATTTCTGCTGTCTCCTGACTTGACCTACATGGAAAATGGAGAAAAAAATATTCCTTAGGGCAGGTGTAAAGACTAAGCCATGGGAATTGCAGCAGCATCTTTACTTTGCTGCCTCGATAGAAACATGCCCAGAAGGGCTGTTAGGACACCTGTAAGACTGCTGTGTCTTACAGGCACAACAGTCCTGCACAGATGTAATTTGGTCATTCACAGACAGATATCATCCTCATGCAATGGACAGATTGGGCTGTATTTGAGATTATCTTGTTTGAAATGAACTAATTACAAAGAATTCTTTAGACAAAGGTTTTCCTTTTCCCATTAAGGAAAGCTGATTTTTTTTTTTTCTGCATTGAAGAAGAGGTTTGAATTTTTCAAAGAATTATGTGGAAATGGTTGTGAAGTTGCTCAGCTTGGCTCAACTGTCTTGCAATGTTTCAGACATCAGCTATGACTTTTAATGCACTGTGTGCCCATTCTGTGCACAGCAGCCTTGAGTGCAAGCAGAAAAAATGGCCACTTAGACATTTGTGCCCTCAGACTTCGTTCCACAGACAGAGATCTTGTCCACAGCTGGACCTGACTCCTTTCCAAGCAAAAGAAAGGGAGAAGGCAGGGGTTCCTCTCATGATGTGACCTGTCATTTGCGTCCAACATGTTGAAGAGTATTTCTACTTTCTGCAGAATATCTACATCAAAAGATTAGAATATGAGGCTTTCATTGAATGACTGTATGGTAAACACACCAAATATTTATTGCACTGTATTAATGGCTTTGTAAGGCCAGAAAAATGTTTTTACACTATATCTTATAGCCACAATTCAGACTATTGAACAATTCTTGGATAAAATTCTGTAGGTAGTATGGAAATTTAGCAATAAGTGATCTGATTTAAAGGAAGCAGAATGGTTGCTGAGGCCTAGAGATGATTGATTTAGATGCAGAGCTTAGTCCAAGTAGAAGGTTGAATTTAAAGATGTAAACAGGTTAATGGCCAGTGTGACATAAACCTATATACAATTAATAGATACGATATTTTAAGATGTACTTGTGGATAATAAGTATGTTTTCAGAAAAGCAGCAATACAGAGCAGCAGTGAATGTCTTTCCACTCTGGTGCAGTATAATGCTATTATCATTTCCTGCAGTTTTTTAATGAAGTTCAGCTGCATTATCTACAGTAACTATTTGTGTGTGTTTGATTAACTTTATAAATAGACCATAAGAAAACAAAATTATGGGATATAATGGGGAACACAACAAAACTGAAAAGATGAAGGACCTTTTAGAATGAATAAGAATACATTGTAGTGGATGAAGTAAAAATAAAAGTGGAAACAAGGAATTGTTTTCACAGGTTTGTTTATTTTTCTCTGTATTCTGGTTAGTTGTAATACTTGCAATCAAATGTATTCTGACAATAACAATGTATTCAGTAGGCTTTTTCAGATGGGAACCTCTATCCCTTGTTAGCTTTTGTAGCTCTGTGGCCAACTGGCAACAGAAGCAGTGACATGACCACTGTTCCATTGCAATCAGAAAGGGGAGTTAGGGACTATTAAAATGTTGCTCCATCCCCAGTTCTTGTCACAAACTGCTATTTACTATTTGTGTCCATTTTAGGTAGAACACCCAAATAGGAAGTCATGAAACTTCTCCAATAGAGTTAATAAAAAGTAACTCTGTAATTAAATTAAATGAAAAGAAATGTAGCAGCTTGTCAGAAGATTGTCAGAAGCAGATTAGATCAGATGATTTTTTTTTTTTAATCTAAAAAAAAAAAAAGGCTTTCAAAAAAGATTTTATGCTTTCCTTTTTCTCTGTGTTGGACATTTTTCTTTCTTTTTTTCTTGTATAATTTTTGCTCATGTCAAGTGGCCAATCCAGGAAAGCCTAATGCAAAACTGAAATGTAATCAGAAAACATATTTTGTTTCAAGAAGGCAAAAAAAAAGGAATTAAGATTTTTGACTAATGATTGTCAGAATTACTGTGTCTACTATTGATTTCATGTCTTCTTTGTTTTGGTTTTTTTTTTAATTGATGAAAATCTCAAGGCTCTACCATATTTTCTGCCTAATTTTTCTGGTAATAGATATTCAACTGGAAACACAAATTTGTCAAAATGTAACCACTGGAGTTTTCTTGATCCAGTTGCAATTGGTCTCTATTGAACTGCCATGTTCCTGCTACTGGGAGAAATGAAGTTCCCCTTCACATTGAGACACAGCAAAAACATCTGACAAAGCTCCAGTGTATTTGCACTCTGTGATGCAAACCAGCACACAGTAGAGTGGGGACAGCTGGGGGACCTCACTTCCCTACTGCTCTGAACTAAATTACAAGTGATGGCATGCTTTAACAGCTTCACTGAGGTCTGCTTTCGCCTTGTCATGGAATTTCTGTTCATGGCAGCTTGTTCTGCAGTCTTCAGTAGGAGAAAAACCACAAATACAGCATTTATAATCTGCTTTAGGTGATAACTTATGTTGCTATCAATTTTTTATGATCTGCTCTAGCAACATAAAAGGCATTTTAGGCGCTGTAATGCTTTTGAAAGGTGTTTGGTGAGCAGTGCTAGAGTCTGGGTTCTCCCAGGCATCAGGATGGTTTGCACATTATACACGTTACTGGCAAGTCCCTGAAGACAGAAGGATCACTTGTGAAAAGGGATAGTTCACATTTCTGGTGCATCAAATTGTGACTTGTCAATACTGTACAAAAACATGTTTAATTTATCACAAGAATCTTATTATATATATTTGTGTTTGTTTGGGAAATAAATGCACACATTATTTGTATAAACTACTGAAAAGCTACCAGGATAAAATTACCTGCTCTCCCATGCAACTGACTGATACTGATGATCCAGGTGTGACAACTTCTAGATACCAACCTCTTTGCCATCTGGTCTCCCAGAAAAGAAAAAAAAAAAAAAAGCATTTACTTTGAAAACAGCTATGCCATATGGCAGCACAGTACCTATTTAAATTGTGATGGCTGAAGTATATCCTTTAGTTTTCATGAGTGTTCTTGAGACTGCTTTACAGACATCTGTCATTGGAATAACATCTGTAATACCCATGTAACAGCATGTCATCTTTTTTTTCAGTATTCTGATCCTCCGCTTCTCTAACAGATACCTTTTTCTTATTAATTCACAAAACACACATGTAAGATTATATGTTCTCATGAATATGTTTGACCTTTAAGCTGCTAAACACTATGCAGATTCAGTCACTAATGCATCATGATTCCTTTGTAAAGTGTTTTGCTTTGGCCTGCAGCCAGAGCACTGGAAATAATTCTAGCACCTTAGCTTGATGAGAAGTAATTGTGTTAGTTTTAGTAATTTTGTCAGTTTTTGAAAATACATTTTAATTTAGGTCCAAGTAATGCTCAAATTTCAAGCAGCTAAGTCCTCAGCTGACATCTCCTATTTAGACAGAGTGCCAGCTACTAATCAACACTAAAGATCAAATTGTAATTTTCCAGACTGCTAAATTAATATGGTTTTAGCCTTGATGAATTATAACAAAAATATTTTTTGCATGAACTGTAAATTGTCTGTAATGCATCTGTAAGAAAACTTCTCTTTCTGCATAGACATAGGCAAAGACAAAAGTTTGTGAGTGTGAAGCAAGGAGAAAAAAGCGCAGCAAATCTCATTGTTAACTAGTGACTTTAAAGAAGGAATTTCCAAACATCTTGTGGCAACACTTTACCTTTGATGTCTCTTGCTGGGCTCCTAACCTCAATGTAAAAAACCGGGTCGAGGTGGCTCTCAGAAGTGTAGAAAAATCTCTGCTCCTGTTGTGATGAAAGAGTCAAGTGTGGCATGCAGGCTCTGTCAAGAGGTAGCCTGCCTGCAGGCAAATGGCAGAAAATGTGCTAGTGTGAGAATAATTAAACAAACAAATCTGGTTCAGACAAAAGCAGAAACTTTCCCAACAGTGATCTATTCCAGATTGCAAGGAAGCATTCAACAGCTTTCTTTGAATTCTCAGGGGATCACTGTAAAATCAGACCCAACAAATAACAGAGAAACAGAGGGCAATCTTTTGCACTGGGTTAAAATTAGCCACCAGGTTCAAAGACCTCAGGATCACATCTAATGGAGTCATTAGATGTAAGACACAGGACTTAGATGGGAGTTGTGTCACAGTAAAGAATTGCCTGAATGGCCATGGTCACACAGGTAATATACGAGCAGTTCAAGCTATACCACATCCAGGGAAGTTTCTTTTAAGTGTTACATTCAAAGCCCTGGGAACATGAGCAAATTCCTTTTGTCCAAAGTCCCATTTCAATGGCATGCCTGGCTGCTCTCACATGGAAGTGATGGGGAGCAGGAGGCTAAAATGTGACTGCTGCTTTCCCTGTGAGCTAGCAGATGCCATGCTGAGGTTAGGCAGAGTGAAGGAGTGCAACAAGGCACATACATAATACCTGGAGGAAATGTCTCTGAGGAGCCTGGACCTACCAAAGGCAGCTGCCACAAGCCCAGGGGTGACCAGACCTCTAGTCTCTCCAGCACAACAGCTGCTTTCAGCCTGGCCTGAATTCCTGAGATAAAACAATTTCTCAGCATGGGTCAATCCAGGCTGGGCATCATTGGCTATGCTTGGAATGCTGCTTTTTCCTCTTCACTTAAATAATGTTTTAGAATGCAAATCTGCCAAACTCTTTTACTGTATGCCTTGTCGACTGCAGTAATCTGTAGAAAGGGTTTATTTTCTTACAAAAAATCATTTTTTTTCTTCAGCAAAAAATTCAGTCTCAGCTAATTATGCTAGACAGTGGTAAATACCATTCCAGAGCTAAATGTAAACTATTGTTAGAACAGAAGACAATGTCAGCTGAGGGTTGGATCTTGACTCTATTTTGCAATTACACAAGTCATCATTAATGCAGGTAGCTGGATCTGTGCCAATTTATCTGTTTCTCCCTCACCCCCCCCCAACTTTCTTTTCTCCACATCGAAAACATGTGAAGTCCCACAAAAGCTGTGGGTTCCTTTAGGGAGGGAAGGCAGCCAAGCCCCAGGGGTTTGGTTTAACCTGACCTAATAAGCCATCTCAATCTACCTGCTTTTTAATTATCTGACCAGCTAAAACCACCTCTTTTCAATCAAACAGATCTGTTTTGTCAGCTTTGATTTCCCTTTTCTCCCCTTCTCACCTATCAATCTGTTACTAGCTGCTAGCTGTCATGTGTGAAATACCAGTGAAACAAGCTGCAGTTTTGGTTTACTGGCACACTCTGGTAGCATCTGCTCTGGAAGAAAAGAGCAAGCAGATACTCAGGCCCAGAACTGAGGGTCTATCTGACACAGCCTGGTGTGATAAAGGGCCTAGCCAAGTAATGGAGCACATTTGGTGATGGCAGTGCTCTGCTGGGGACACTTGTGTGGTTAAGAATCCATGAACAGCCATCATGGATCAGACCAGTATCCTTCTCCAAATGTGGCCAGCAACAGAGGAAAACCAGACAGAGGTGAGATTTGCCTAGAAATACTTCTCTAGTTCACCATGATTTGCAGTTTGTTGAATTCCCAAGACCAGAGAATTTTAGTTTTAGTATTTAGTTTTAGTATTTAATAGCCTCTGAGATATTTTTCTATGTATTTGCATTAGTTGTTCCACAGCCATGAAACTTAGCACCCTGCGTCCTGTGTCTCCAACATCAGGAGAAGAGTTATTCCCCATTTTCTTTAGTGATTAATCTGCAAAGGCCAAATTGTCTTTTGGGGAGAGCTAAGAACTTCACCCCTTCCTTCTAGATGGAGTTCAAGCCACACAAACCTACTCCTCCACTCTCAGGCCTGACTGACATGTCCCTGTAAACCAAAAGGGGCCTCTTCCTATACCCTTAGCAGATGTGTATCTAGTCAGGGTGGGCACAAAGTCCCTGAATTTCCTGCTGCAGTATTACAGATGAGGATATATATGGTTATACAGGGTATATAGATCTCTTTAAGATATGCATAATTTATGAGGAGATATATACAGTGATATAGTATAGATCAAGGCAATATCTGAGTACCTTAAGAATGCAGAGAAATCACTTCTGGGCAGGTTATGGGGAAATTTGCATTTGTGCATTCCCACCATTGATATGGCCTCCAGCTCTCAGCAAGCACTTGTTCAAGAAGTCTACATGGCTGATGCAAATATAGAGCTCCCTGTAACTGCTTCTGGCACAGCACATCTGGTCCAGATTTCAATTTGGTGGTTTGTGCTTCTTTTAACAAAAGTTTTGGAGAAAGATCCAAGTATATGAATGCAGAATTGTAACTTGCCTTCATAGTGGTGCACAACTAGTAACTTTTTTCTTGGATAGCAGCATAATATATTTTTATGGATATACAGAAACATTTCCTGAGCCATTATCTGTCATGTCTGAGGTAGATATTTATACCAGCTGCAGAGTTGTCTTCTGTTTAATTTTCCCCATACATTTTCAATATAAATTTCCAATGCAATCTAAGCAGACCAGTAATAATAAAATCTTATTTAATTATGGTATCAGCTCACTATAATTTTTCTAAATTATTTTCCTAAATTGTCTAGCTTTTTACAATGAATTCTATTTTCATTTAGCTTCAACAGTAATTCATCCTCTCCTAAAAATGCAATGCTGGAATGCACATGAGAGCCTAACATATCCCACAAAAAAAGTTTAAATATATGCAAAAAAAAAATTGTTATAATCAAAATGTCTTTAGTTAAGTGTTTACAGTTTACTGCCAGTCAGACTTATAATTGTTTCAAACAAGACTGCAATCACTTATGGCAGTGTGTTACAGAAATAGATTAGGAGACATCGTGGCTCAAATAAGGTGTCAATTAAATGTATCAAGCCATCACAACTGGCAAAGGCAAGCAGCTAAGCAAGCTGCAATCACTTCTTAATGATAAATTAGTGCAGAGGCAAGACAACAGGCAAGGTCTCTGAGGCCTCACTTTTTGCCCTTGCTTCTTGATCCATCCTGCATATCTAAATTTTGGTCCTGGCCATGCAGTATTTCTTTCCAGTGAACAAACAACATTTGGTTAACTTTGAACAACAAAGTTTTTTATACTTAATCAGCCAGTTTATTAGAGCATGAAGGAAAATTGGTCACGACTTCAGTTCCTGAACTGCTGGAATTAACAAGCTGGCTGATGCCAGCACTAAACTTGGAAGTGCTAATGGTAATTAAAATCTATTTTCAAATACATCTGACAGTTTTAAGGTGAAGTACTTGTTATTCATGTGAATTTCCAAATTTCCAGACTGTGTATAAAAAAAAGTGCTATTTTCTTCATGAAGGTGTCAGCTTTGGGAACAACCTAATTAGTTATTAATGAATTATTAATTCTCTCTGATACAGCATTTGTTCTCTTTTATTGAGTGTATGGCTGTATGTGTCCTCCAAGGAAAGCTTGAAACTAGAATTTACAAGCATTGCTATTTTTAGTTACCCTGTTTTGCACACACACACACACATCTCAGAAAGATATGACAACGTAGTGCTAATATTGAAGCTGACATAAATTATCAGTAGGTTTATCATCATTTGACAAAAGTCCATGTAGCCAAACCAGTCAATTTTTTCTCAGGTGCATTTGGGTAAAATACTTCATATTAACAAAGTACTCCTACACCTAGCTCAAATGGGACTTTGTTCTTCCAAAAGATAATCTTAGTTATTCAACATATTCACACTATGTGGGGTGGAAAATAAGGGGAGGATAATCCTCCTTTGTTTTCCACTTTGTTTTCTAAGCCTGCTTCCTGGCTAATTCAATCTATTGGATCAGTAGGAGGGACATGGGAAAGATTAAAAAAATGTTGACTGTCAGATCACCAGGGGATTTGAATTAATGTTCTTTTGCACAGAGTGGAAGCATATGGGCCACAGAGTGCAGTTCTCCTTGGAAAATTACTGTCAAAACAGTACCATCTCAATTAACATAGCTGCTGACTTGAAGCAGGAATCAGATTTTACTTGAGTTAACCTTCAAAAAGCAGTTTCAGAGTAACTGCTTACTAATAACCTCTTGCTACACCAACAATATTGCCTAATAATAGCTTATGCAAGTCACACCTGTACAACTCCACAAGTGCTACTGTAGCATGTAACATTCTATAGACCCTCTTAGGATAATGTGAAGGAAGGAAAGATATATTCATTCACCCTGACAATTGCTATCAAGATCCCATTTACCTCCTGTAAAATGGGAAAGCACTTTTGATCGAATACCCTTCATATAAATAATGGGAATTTCACAGTATGGGCTTACTGCTCAATTTGCCTGCATTTCAGCTGATTTCCAAGGCTGAAGTTGTTTTTGTAGCTAATCAGATACAGACATTTCCTTTCGACATTTCTCTCACAGGTGTTCTAGCTGGCTTCCCCACCAATTTCCATGAAAAATAGGGAGGATCTCTTATGTGTAATTTATGTGCAAGCTATGAAATGTTTTATCTGAAGAGATCATTAATGTCTGAAAGTTAAGCTCTAAGAATAATAAGAGACTGCAGCTAAAGCTGTATCTGCACGTGAAGTAAGACTGCAGCCCAGTAATCTACTTCTTCTGCAGAAGCCCCTACCCCTCTCAGTATGTACCAGAAAGGGGTCATGAGGAATTCTGCTCAAAGTACTATCAACTCACACCACTAAAAAATGACAAACTTTGGTCTTCTTCACCATACAGAAGAAAAAGAGACATTCCAGCTATTAAAATTGCATGCAACAGTTGCATGAATTTATTGCATTGATTTATTAATGTCTTAAAATAAATAGAATTAAAATAAACCTCAAAACAATAGTACTGCATCAAGAGAAAATGTCATCTTTCTGATACTTTCACTAGTATAAAATGTAGGTCTCTGACCTCATTCATCATACATAAAGACTGAAAGAAGTCTCCTACACAAATGTGAGTAGTGCAGATTTTTATAATGAAGAACATCAGGATACTGGTGGAATGTGCACCTTCAAATACATAATTAGTTTGTTCTTTATTGTGTCTATTGCACCTCAAGATCCCTGCAGCATATGATTTTGTTTTCCATATGCATCAAAATTTATGTAATTCATTTTTAGAGACACTAGAGATTCTGAGTGCTAAATATAAGAAATATTTAAGAAACCTGCTTTACAGAGGGTAGCTCTGAAAAATGTTATTCAAAGATGCATTGACCAGGACTTTTCTTTTTGCTTCTTGTATGTGCAGGTAAATGTTTGGGCTTGTAAATATAGTGCACATAAATATGCTCTTAAGCAAGAAAATTGCTTGAGTGGTTGGGTTTCAGTCTGAGTAAAGGGTTTGTCCTAAATTCAGGGTAATCCTATTCCAAAAAGCTGCTATCATTAGGACATGCATTCTGCAGTTGCCTTTGGCAAATATATGGGGAATACCTCACATATTTTGAGGTTCCCTGTGTTTGCTATCTATTTCTGCAGCCCTTTTGAAGTAGATCACTCATTCTTCTCAGGTAAAAAAAGCAAACCATTTGCTCATAATTTACTCTCTTTTAACATTTACTTTCTCTATATCATGTTATGAAAAATGTTGGAGTTTCCCCTTGCTGTTAAATGTAAAAGCCTCATGGTTTCTTTGAAACAGGTAACTGATGAGCTCAGTTTAGCACACCTAATTGCTTTCTTTACTACTACAGGAGTCAATACAATGAAAGTAACACACACACAAAAGTTACTCAATAAGCACCACGGACATTGTGTCATAGATGGTAATTCAGCATTCTCACACTAAAACTGAATTAAATATTTATTATTATATTTTTGCTTATCCTGCTTTTTTTAATAATTGCATTTATAAACTTTGAAGCAAATAATTGTTAAATGCTGAGCTTTGCCTGAAGTCACCTGAGAATCCTCTCATGAGTCTTTGGACAATAGGCTACAGTGTAAAAATCAAGGCAAAATTGTTACTTTTCTTGATTCTTCTTTTCCCTATTTCATGTCTTGTACTTCGTGCTTAAGGGCTGATTGCAGTGCAATGTGAAAAAATTCTGCAGATGAGACACACTTCAATGGGCATTTCAACCTTTTAAAAGCAAAGCAGTCAGCATTACAGTTTTGCAACTCGTGGTAAGGAAGGAACATTAACATTCAGAAACTTCAGTTCCTAATTATCAGAGGATAAATGGACACAAAGTTATCAAGCAAAATAATTTGAACAGCATCAAAAGCAATAAATGTTCCATTGGAAATGAATTTGGTAAATTTTAAGGGCATTATAACTATTCACCATAACTTGTTCAAGAACTATAACATATTTGATACTCCATTAAATTATTTTAACAATTTTTTAATGAATAAAGTTATTCAATTCCATTTAACTATGGAATAATTTTTAAAAGCAATTTACAAGGCCTAATCTTCCAAATATCTTTTTGTTTGTCTCCTTCAGTTTATTTCTCGCATCCAGCATTTTATGAGTCACTTGAACTACTTCTGAATCACAAACACATTTGGGTGATTTAGAAAACAACTGTAAAAAAAGGGACTCATCCTGGATTATTAAAATGATGACTATAAATCTAGGTTTTTTTAAAAGCCTTTCTATAACTTGTTTAGGCATGGCTTTCTCAAATCATCACTGCAGGACTGTTACTGACCTGCAAAGGGAAGGTACCCTTCCTCCTGTTGCTGCTTCAGAATTCCTATTCTGAAAAATGATACAGAATTGCTGAAAAAATTACCTTCTCAAAATGATGTAGCTATTAACAAGTCAAGAATGTATTTTTCGTAAGGAAATTACTTCTCACCTAAAAAAAAATTACAATTCTATCATGAATACAGGAACTAAAAATGCCGGGTTTTGTAGGTTTTTGAGGTCAGAAATGCCTTTTGGCTTGCATTTGCTCTCTTTGCCAACAGGAAGGGAAAAATAGAGGTGTGGAAATGTCTGCAAACAGCATAAGTAGCACATTTTGCAACAGAACAATGTGTAACAGATAATGGAAGATCAGCTGCAAAGGAAAATAAGCCATTGCCTGGACATCAGGATGGGCTGAGCAGAAGTATTGCACAGAGGAGCCTCTTCAGTCTTCTGCTGAAGCTGAGTATATCCAACTCTGCTTTGGAGAATAAGGCCACATGGGATGATACAGCTTCCCACTCACAGCACACACAAAATGTCTTGCTGATTAATATAAAACTGTGTGCAAGTGGCTTATGCCACCAGTTTTTTGACTGATACACCTCTAGTGGACAATGTAGAGAGGCTGGTGCTATAAAACTTTCTTCATCCCAGACAAAGAAGGAAATCAGTGCTATGTCTGCCCCAAAAATCCAGGAGAGTAAAAAGAATATCCATTGCCTTATCCAATTTCTGGATTTACAAAGAGGCTGTCAGGATTTTCACAGCTTGAAGGCAAGTGAGAAGGCAGATGGCAGAAAAAAGCTTTCCAGTGGGGGAGCAGAAACACCCCTCAATACTCTGACCGTGGAAATCGTCCTTCGAACACATCAGAAAGTCTAAATTGGGCCAGAGTGGTACAGGGACATGGCCACACCTCCTGATAACATGCTCTTGGGCTGTGGGGGCTCAGGGGCTTCCTCTCTTTCATGCAACCACCTCAGTTACATGAAACTCAGTGGGGCTGAGAAGCAATGAGAAAAGTTGCTACAGGTTAAAATACAGTAATTCCGTCTCACAAGACGGCACTACAACCAGGAAAGGAAATCCTGCAGGTGAGGTAGCTGGAAGTCAGCACAGTCCTGAGGAAGAGGGCTGCCTCAGGAGACCAGGGCTCAGAGGCAGCACGGCAAATCCACTCAGCCACACTCTTCCCCAGTGACATCACAAGGAATTCCACTAAGTGGTTGAAGCTATTTTGCCTTGAAGCACTGCTCTATGTTACACAGTAGGGTTTCACTTTTGCACTGGATGTAACTAAGAGGTGAGGCAAATAGGAAAATTCTTCTTTTTGGCATATGCCTATTTAAACTAGATTTTACTAAAATACATCGTTCAGTTTCCACTTCTGTCAAAAGCTGTGGACATCAGACCTCTTATGGGATGTTCTAGAGTATTGATTCCAAAATGGCTCTGCTCTCCTCTCATTATCACCTGGCACTCAATTCCAAATCTTCCTTTATTCCTATGGGAATAAAGGTGTTTTGGCAAGTTGTAGAGCTTCCTATTTCAAAACTTCCCTTTTCTTCTGGCAACTGCTCAATTTCCTCAACTCCTTTCATTTTTTCATTTCTTTTTAATAGCACAGAAACAGAACCATTGAGAAACAACATTTCCAATTACTGTTTTGGCATAAACTCTAGTGCTTTTGGGACACAGGTGCCATTCTAAGTGTACTTTGACTGCATTTCCTACTGTTAACATCCACAATAACTATATATTAACTGAAATTTAAGGCAGTGGCCTCTTTTCTGGAACCTGGCAGGAAGAAACAAATACATAAGCTTTATACATCTCTGTGATCCAAGACAGGTATATGGGAAAACGTTCCTCCATGGAAAAGGGGAATAAATCTATTCAAAAATTCAGACAGAACAGAATATGCAAAAAAAAGTGAAAGAATGGCATATCTGAATTCTAAAATAAAGTAAAAACTTTAAAGAGTTAATGACATAAAGACAAGGTACAGGCCACAAACAGTGCATAGCTAAAATGTTCCTGTGGAAACAAAATTAAAAATAAACCCCACTGTAAATGTTGAGGAACTACCTTGCCAAACACCCCGCTGATCTACTGGAATGTACAAAACTGTCAAACTCCAATTTTATAACCAAATTCCACCTTTATTATCTTCTGTGTTATTCTAGACAAAGGCCAAGGTCCTCAAACAGACTAACACTGAGAATGAGAAAAAAGGTGCCGAGGCTACTGCATGAGGGAGTATGAGCAGGAGCTGAGGGTGGTCCCAGCACAGGGGTCAAAGAGCAGGGCACAGCCCCGCTGTCTCTGGAGGCAGCAGCTGAAGACAGTCAGTGCAGATGGGGAGAGCACATTCATCAGAGCCCCAGACACAGTTGATGAACTGGTCCAGGGTACTTCCAGGGATTCCAGTCAGGAGCAGGAGGACAGAGCTGGAGGCAGTGCTGGAGAGAGGGCTGCAAGGCAGTTTCAAGACCCACACAGGAGAGAGGTACACCTGCTGACATTGCTCAGGGCAGGACTGGGGCTGCTCAGGGTAACTGAGGCCAATCGGTGCTCTCACGGCCCTGAAGCAGTAACATCTACACACAATGTGCTTTAGTGCTGGTGATATGTGATGCCTTACCAAGGACAGTAAGGCTCTTTCTGGATTTTGGTCAGTTTACTACCGTTGTTTCAGTTTTTTTTCAACTTGTTCTTCTTTTTGATAATGTGAAATAATCTGAACAATGATGAGGCTATTAATTAAAAGGAAAAGCAAGCCTGCCAACCATATAAATAAGAAAGTGTTATATCCTTTGAACTCCAGAAAGAATGCAGGAGTAAGCCACAGGCCTTGTCCGATGAACCACAGAAAGAGAAGCAGCACGCCCCTGTGCCAGGACATCTTAATGCTAGGCATTACGAGGGGCAAAAGGCAGAGATACCAGACAAAGTACTGGGATGTGCATACTTTGTTAAAAGTCACGAAAATAGCCGTGTGTAGGAAACAACTGAAGGCAAGGTCTCTGTAGAACGCTATGGAAACAACCAGGAGCAAAAGCAGCTGGGGCAGGAAAGCTGCGAGCCCAAGGGCAAAACTCCATTTGCTCTCTGCTGTCAAGTACAACATGTAGAAATAGGGAGAGAAGTTATGACGGATGTCCCTCCTAGTCAGGTGATAGAGGTAGGCGTGCTCCAAAAACTCCCAGCCATAGAGGTGATAAAATGCCACAGTCAAGGCAGCCAGCACTGATCCGGCAACTGTTCCAAAGAGTAGCACGTCGCGGTTCAGCATCCTCACAAAAAGGTGCCAGAGGCGCGCCATAAACGCGAACTTTGCCGTTTCGCCAGGCCGCGCGTCCAGCGCCCCTTCCCCGGGCCTGGTGCGCAGGCGGAGCGCTATGGGCAGCACGTAGGTCAGGGGATAAATCTTCATGTGCACGGCCAGCCCGTAGCACACGGCGGCCCTGCCCACGCTGCCCGCCTCCACGCAGTACAGGGTGGCGAGCACCAGCAGCGCCACCAGCGCCTCCGCGTTGCCCCGGCTGGACACGGCCATGGGCAGGGGGTTGAGGAGCCAGGCGACGGCGCAGCACCCACAGGCGCGGCCGGCGGGGGCCCCCCGGCGCCGCAGGGCCCGGTAAGCGACGACAGCAGCCGCCAGGTCCCCGGCCACGAAGAGCAGCTTCCCGAAGGCCTCGGCGAGGAGCACGTTGGGCGTCAGCAGCCAGGCCNAGGGCGAGCGCCCCTCGGTCACCAGCCGCGCCGCGTCCGTGAACACCCGGTAGTCGACGTCGGTGTAGCGCACCCGCATGGTGCGGTCCTGGTGCAGCCCGTACAGCACCAGCGCCAGCCTCGCCAGCAGCCCCGCGAGCAGGGCGGCGCCCGGCCCCGCCATCCCTTCCGCGCGGGGTGGGGGCAGT
>VZRH01001001.1:383859-409890 GCA_013397555.1 Urocynchramus pylzowi | reverse complement strand
CAGGGCATCGGCAGCGGTGTCTGGAGAGAGCTGCGGGGCACCGCACCCGCGCTGCCGCTGCCCCCGCCGCTGCCCATTGCCCCCTCACCCTGCCGGGAGCTGTCGGGCTCCGCGGGTAGAGAGGCGGCAGAGGCAGTAGTAGTTAAATAGGAAGGAAAACCAACATCTGTTATTTACCTTCCGCAAGCGGCTGTGTTTTGCCTAGACGTATGAGCGCTCTCTAGAGCGCTTAGGTGAGCTTCCTGCCGCAGCAGATGTCTCATTTAATTAGATCAGAAACGGTATCGTGAAAATCGGAGCTTGGAGAAAGTCACTTACAACAAAGGAATTAATTCCGCTCTATTTTGAGGGCCTATTATGTGTGTTTTTCAGATAGTTTTCCTGTCTGGATATTTGCCATCTCACATTTGAATTGGGGCTGATTGAGAAACAGGCATTTGTTACTTCTTACTATTACGGGTTTCATATTAGAACTTAGAAGGGATTTTCTTAGAGATGCTTTATTAATCAAAAATATGAATTTGCTTGTTTAATAGTTAATTTCAACCTCACTCTTTTTGCTGAGTGGTTTCATTTGGGAATATTTTGGGAGCTGTAGCGCTGGTGGCTCACATCATTACGGAAAATTATCTGTTTTTTCTCAGTTCTGGGGACACCCATGAAAGAACTGGGAACAGATCTTTTGCATTTGGCAGAGGCATCTTGGAGGGTGGCCTAACTGGTAGGATATTCAGGGGACAAAAGATACTTTTGTCTGTGTGCACACAGTTACTAATTTTTGTCTGTTAAGGCTGTTGTTCCGTGTATAACAGTACAATGGGATATAGTCTGAGATATCCAATGGGAGAAGCATAGTAACTAACTAACCTGGAGAGTAGTTTTTCCTCTGTCAGATACTTGCATATTTTTTACTAAACTGGACATCTTCAATAGGAAATCTCAAGGGAATTCTCCATTAACTCACCATATGATATCATGAAATCCTAAAACTGATTGTTAGCATGTTTTTGGGAAAGGGAATGAGGGTGGTTGTTGATCCTTGGTAAATAATTGCTTACCACTGCTGTTCTACTTTAGAACAGGAAAGATTGGTAACCCTTTATTTTTTCCCTATTTTATGTATCTTGTACTATAATGGTTGGGATGCCTTTAGAAATGTTTCCATCCATTGTTGTGCCCAAGCTTTTGTCTAGAAAAGCTAGGAGATCAATACTGAATAAAATCACTGGGACTGAAATAGCTTGGAAGTAGATACAAGTAGATACTACTAATTTTTTGCTTTGGGAAAGTTTGCAAAGAACTATTCTTGCTATTTGCCAACGTTCTCCCAGGATTGTTTGCTGTTTTGATGCCTTCATGGATGGAACATGTTTTATTTTTTCAGACCCTTTGAGGAATCTGTTCACACTCAGATCAGAACACACTACAGTTTATTTGCTGAAGTGTCCAGGTTTAATAATATTGGTGGAATAATATGAGTTTGATAAATAAACTTAGGAGTATGCTGGTGTCTCATGATTTTCTTGTCTGTTTCTGACAGTCTGTTTTTTGGACAAATCTTTTATTTTTATCTGAAGTTAACAGAAGTTGTTAAGCTGTCGGTAGTGACTATTTATCAGGATTCTAAAGAGGAAAAAAGTAGGTAATTTAATTCTAAAGGGTCATGAAGTAAATAGAAAATCTGCCTTAGCTACTGCATATACTGTGACTGTATGACATTGCCTGAGCTGGAAAAAGAATTGATTTTCCTTATCAATAATTTAGCATCTTCAAAATATGCTTGAAGCTCTTCAGAGAATTAAGATTTGGCTCAAAAATGCATTTGGCTTCAGATTTGATACCAGCTTGCTTAACCTGATTTGTCATGTACTGTAGACTTTAATGCAGGAAGGAGGGCAGTCTTATTAAAGTTATAAATCTGTTGTTCCTGTAAAAAGCTGCTTTTATTTATATCAGTCACCAGGAGCCACTTTTAGAAAATGCTGGGAGATAAAAGCTAATAGAACTGCTGGGACTGAAGCTGATTAATTCCAGTGCACATGAAGGTACAAACAGCATGAAGAAAAGTGTGGAGCTGCCGTAACATAAATAGGAATACATATGTATGTGTATATTCACATGGGCATAAAGGTTTTATTTCACTACCTGCCAGGCATTTTGTTTACATGGTCTCAAACATGGATCATCTTATAAACTGAGGTCACTTCCAAATGTGCTTCTATTGCCTACTTGTGATGGGGGATTATAAAGCTGAGCTCAACTTCTCCCTTCACCTTCTGTAATAGAGACTACTTGAGCAGCACCAGAACGTACATTCCATAAACTGTCTCCTACAAGCTGCCACTGCTTAAGATTTACATGGCAGTGGTGGCATTAAAGGGACAATGAACTTGGGGCCTTGCTATGCCAAGCATTCTAAAGCCTAATGGAAGTTTTGACCATCTGAAAACCAAGGTACAACTGGAGGGTAGCACCTGGAGTGAAGGAGACAGTGCCATGCTGGTTCCTGCTCATCCAGGGGCAATCCTCTCATTTGGCCAGGTTCTTGCCTCTCAGGGGTTAACTATCCACACTAAGGTGGAAAGTTATGTTTTGAGAAAGGTTAAGCTGAGGCTACTGCTTCAGCTTAAACAAAAGATGAACATATGGCTGAAACATAGATCTGATGGGTACAGGAGGGCTAAATGTTGGAGGGACTAAGAGATTAAATCTGAGAACTTTGAGAAGAATAAAGAGGCTAGTGAAGGTTGACAATTAGAAGATGATTCTGTTGAAGTAACATGAGGGAGATGTTGTAACTGGTAGCAGTGCAAGGAAAAAAAGAATTGGTACTAAGTTGTGGTGGTGAGAACCTTACTGAGATCCAACTGGCCTAGGGGACTAGACAAGCTGGAATATCTGAAAAATTAGGGAAGAAAGAGCATTAAAAGGCTTTTTAGGAGGAAGGCAGTTGGAGGTTGCTTCCATATGCTGTATTTTAAGTCATTCTACAGAGATCTCAGGGTGAGGCATTTCTCATGCAAGTCTTCTCTCAAAATCTAATTGTTAATGGCTATCTATACTTTTAGACTTTGTTGTTATGAGATAAAAATTTGATCATAAGGACTGTAAATTTTTCTATGAATTGTCATACTGTATGTATGCAGTGACACAAGTCTATATGTATAAACAGTGGTAGGAAAGTTGAGTATTTAAGGAAGTAAGGAAGATACTAGGCAATAGCTGGTATTAGGTCTTCAGACTTCTGAAAGGGGAGACTGCTGTGCTGTAATGTTTTAGAGTTCCTTTTTAACTCTTGGGTTTTAAACTCAGAATGTTTCCTTACATGAGAAATACTCCTGCCTAATGTATTTGTAAACTGACAGTAAGTTTTTGATAAAATAAGTACAATCTGTTTCTTGCAGCACATGAAATTCTGTAGAAAAAGTGACTAACACTTTTCTTAGATATTTTGAGCTTGATAAAATTAATTGGCTTTGCAAATAGGATTGATACCTTTAAAATATTTGTAGTATGTTGAATTTTAGATATTATTAGCAAAAGAGAAATATAATTAAGATTATGTAAGGAAGTGTTAGTTTCTGCTTTAATACTGGAATGAGTAATACAGGAGGGTTTGCAAAAATTAGATGAAAAACACATTAGAACTCTTCACAGAAGAAAATCACTGTTATATATAAAAAGCCACCACTTTCCTTTAAGCTTTTTCTGTTAATGTGTTTTCTTAAAACTGCCTGATAAATCTATACCCTTATTCACACATTGTGCTATAAATGTGGCTATTTGGAGAATGTGATTTGAGTTGTAAAGGAATTATTTTTTTTTCTACCACACTGTGATTTTGCACAGTATGCTTTCAAGTGGTGTTGGCAGACTTCTGCTTGCAGTGGTTATCCTGCTTTTGTGTCAGTGTATTAGGTACAATTCCATCCCTTCAGGGAAAATAAGTACTGGATAAAAATTAGTCTGTAGGGTAACCTGTTAAAATTACCATTAGAAAGAAAATAAAATATTATATCTGAGAAAACACATTTGATGGCAAGAATAAGTCCACTGCAGCATGATGCTGGCCTAGGGGGCAATTGCAAAAATATGGCCTGTTTTGTTTTAAGGCCATGGATAATCTGAGCTGTGATATGGTAAAGAGGAGTTGCCTGCATCTAGGATGGACAGTGCCTGGCTCTTACTGCCTGACTTGCAATACCAAAACAAAGCCCTTTCCCCCTTTGTACACTGCTTCCATAGCTTTAGCTAATGGTGCAGGCAGCCCAGTGGATTAGGACTCCAGAAGTGGGAGCATACAACCAAGGATTGTGTTGAATTTCCTTTATTTTATTTTTTTTCGTATTCACTTCTGCTAATAAAAGAATGCAGAGAGAATTAATGAACCCAGACAAAAGAGAAACTGGAGCCAAATGACAAATTATGGATTTAGGAGTCTGAGGGTTCCTGGCACCAGACTGCTGGTCTCTGACCATATATGCGAAATGACACCTCCAGTGACACCTCCATAAAGCACCTGTGAAAGGCTAAATCTGATTGTGTTAAGCATCAGTTCTTGCCAGCTTTTGAATGTGTTAGGGAAATTTTGTGCATTTTTAGTTTATAACTGCTTAAATTTTTTCCAATTCTTTGTAAGGGGAAAAGAGACAAAACTTGAAATGTAATTTTGCTGTACTCAGGCTGTGTTGCATTTGCAGTTACTCACTGAGATAAGAACAAGTAACTGTAATTACAGATAAAGTCTCAAACTAAATCTTGCAGAGTTGGCTGATAGGAGCACTAGGTACCATCCTCATCACCTCTGTTTCAAGTATAAACAGAAAAGTATAAAAGTATAAACTTTTGTGCATCAGATGGATTTCCAAGGTGCTTTATTTACAATAGATAGAAATATGAGTTCCAAGTCTTTAGCGGAGGTGGAACAGTTATTGTATTTTATATAGCACTAAAAGGTTTATAAATTTATGCAGTAAAATCAATGATGCAGTTTCCTGCTTTTGACTTCATGATCAAAACTGATCAGTTGATCAGAGAAGTTAATATCTTAATTTCTTTTATACTTTGTGACCAAAAAATAGCTTATGAAGTGCTGCCATTCCTTCTCACAATAAACATCTTACTGTTTCTTCTGACTGTAATCCTGATGACAGTGTTGCATGTACTTTGAATGCCAGGTGCAAACATTGAAAATCATAAAGAAAAGGTCTCTTAACTTTCTCACTTCTTGGTGGCATTTTGATCCAGTGTCAGTGAAATAAAGGAAAGATAGTTGGATAGGGATATAGTTGAAAGTGGGTGTGGGGATCAGTGGGAGCACTTGCTTCCCATTGGATGATTTTCATTTTCATTGGGGAAATCTCACATGCTTGGGCAAGGGATTGTTGTCCTACCACCTGCTTTATTTGTGCTGACAGAATGCCTTAGCTGTTCACACAGACAGAAGTCTGAAGCAGTATGCTATGAGAGATTCAGACCTGCAAGCAGTGTATTGGACAATAAATAAAAATAAAAGTAGATGCCTTTTAGATTATTATTTCTTTTACTTCTCGATGATATGGTTCAGCCTATTTTTCCAGCAGTGACTGCAGCAGTTTAGAAGCAGCTGTTACAAAAGGCAGAGCTCAGCTGCTGGGGCTGACTGTGCTGGAAGGGCTCCAGAGAGGCTGTTTTTGAGGAGCTGCAGCATGTGTGTGTGTCTGTGTGTGTGTGTGTGTAGAGACCCTGGGACTCTCCTGTGGGAGTGGTGGAAGAGAAGAGGGAATAGCTTGCTGTTGTTTATTTTCCTGTTCTTGACTGAGGATGTCTAGAAGGAGGAAAACCCCACCTGCACTATCTCCTTTGGGTGGAATGAAGCAACATCCTGTAGGAGAGAGGTGGTGCTGTTGAGGAGCTCTAGTTTGTAGAGGCATGAATAGTCCTCTGGTCTACCCAAAGCTGATTTTGCCTTTTGCTTCCAGGTGTGTTTAAGANCCAAACCAAAACAAAACAAAAAAAAGAACAACCAAAACCCAAAAACCACATTAGCTTTTCTCACAAAAGAGTGCTCTAAGAAATGGTTGGTACTGCTAGCCAGGTATACATTGTATGTGGAAAAATGAGAATGAAGATTATCTGGGTTTCTGCATTCTCCAAAAGTTTTGAAAAACCCAGTTCTTCTCTGTTACATTAAGCTTCAAATACTCCCTCCGGAAAGGGAAGGAAACTGAATTTTTAGCTAAAAAGCTAAAATTCTTTTAGCTGGCTTTGGTGCCTTTGGCTTTAACCAGTAAAGGTCTTCTCTCATGGATTATTTACAACTGGTTGAATAACTCCTTAAATATCTTTTGAACTCTTACTATTATTAAAGTTTTCCCCTTCACTGTTTTCTAGGGGATGGCATGGTCTTCTAAATGTTTATTTGGAAAGAATCCTCAATTTTTCTAAAACCTTTTAAGTGCATTTATGGGAAATTGAGGTTCTGTCTTTTTAATTCCATTGCCTTCCTCTTTTTGATAGCTTGTCAGAGAGATAATCTTGAAAAGTGTCCCTGAGTAATAATTCTACCTTATTATTCCTTTTGCAGTATCCTGTTGTATTCTGCATAGTGGTTAAGATGCCATTGTACTTTACACTAAAGAATGATAAGCTAAAGAGAGATGTCCTAGCGACTCAGATGTACAGGATGTATCCTTCACTAGCTAGGTGGAAATTCACCTTTTTTCTTCCCAGTACCTAGGTTTTTTATCTCCTAAATATTTAGCTGTTTTTCATTCAATCTCCAGCAGTTACTTGGCTGGATCAGTGGCTTATGCACTGTCTGCCTGAGCTCTGCCTCTTGCTGTGTTAATGATTGCAGGTGCTGGTGCTTCTGCAGAGTATCGTTGCCTGGTAGCCAAGTTCATTCTGTCTTTGGTGCTGTCTTTGGCAGTCACAGTTCTGTCCCTTCTTCTTTCAGCCCCTTAGAATATCAGATGATATTGTCCCCTAACTTTATGTACATGCGTCTCTTAACTCAGACTTCAGAGCTTATTCATCCTCTGCTGATTCAAAGTGACAGCTGTGCCATCAATCTGTTTGTCAGTTTTCCCCCCATTTGGTGTGTTGGAGATGCTCTGCTTCACACACAGGCTCAGGAATGCTGTTTGGCCCTTTGTGCTCTGCAGGTCTGTTGCACCTGAATCAGAAGTTGGAGTCAGACTTCATTGGTGTGAGCACTTGTGGTTTCAGTGGCAGAACTCCTATAATAGGAGGGAAAAGCCAAGGAAGAGGATCCAGGCAAGCCACGTTTGCAGGCTTGGGACAATTCATACAGAGTGTTCTGTATCTGCAGTGCAACTGGCAACAGACATGTCACTTGTTTCAGTATTGCTTGTCTTTCTTCATTCTGGTTACTGTTGAATTTCAATATTTGTCCTGCTGACTGCCACATTGCTGAGTTTGACAGGTTGTTGCCAGAATTTGAATCTGCTGACATAAACTTTGCATATATTTAAGTAGAGATTCAGCCAGTGGTTATCCTGTGTCGGAGTAGATCCTGCTTTGATTGTGTATAGTAGAAGATTAGGAGAGGGTGCGTTTTGAGAGAAAGAGGACAGCTGTATCTCATATTTATTTGATGAACCTTTCAAAGAGTTGATTGTGCCAAAAAATACAGTATGAAAATATCCCCTGGATAAGATGTATGTTGGGTTGAATACCAAAGCAATGAAAAGTAGTTTTTCCTTATTTGGATTACTGTGTATTGGTATAAATTGTAAGGTAATCGTTTCTGTAAAAAGAACAGATTAGTCAGAACTTGATACTTAACAAGAAGTTATGCTAGTTAAGAGTGATAGAAATTGTCAGAGTTCCTTGAACAACCAAGACTGGAATCATGCAAAATTAACATTTTGTTGAACTATATGTCATGCTTCTGCAGAATGAGTGAATTATTTGCAATGAATCTTACTGCTCAGGTGCTTTCTGAGGTAATTGTGTTATTCCTGAAAATTAGATTGAAAGATACTTTTTCTACTCCCCATAAAAATCCTGTTGTAGTAATTTTTAGCTAGGATAATCCAGAGACATTTGAAAAGTGAAATTTCTGCATCAGTGAACCTGTGGGCTTCTTCAGGAGGAATGCTCTGTCTTTCAATTCTTGCTAATGTAATTTGATTTTTTAAAAGATAGAACACTTTTTTGTACAAAATTAATAGAAAAGTATTTTTTTTGTTTCGTTCTGTATTGTTTTGATTGATCTGTATTGTTTTGATTGTATTGATTTGATTGTCTTTGATGTATAAAGACAATTTTCCTTTCTGAGAGCCAGGCTATTTATAGAATTGCATAGGAAAAAATTGAGCAGGTCTTGCCCAAGGGAATATTGCTACACTCCTCCCTTAGCGCCATCAACACTGGAAAGATTAATTTATTCAGTATCCCTTTTGATTTTCCTCTGAATTTCAGAGTTCAGACTACAGTGAAGTAAGAGTATCTCGAGCACAAAGAGACACCATATTGAGATTTGATATCCTAGTGCAAAACTTGGTGTATATTTTCCATTTGAAATAAATGAACATATCTACCTCATTCCTTGGAGAATTCTTAAAAACTAAAGAAGTTCATAATGGGAATTTATCTCTAAGCCTAAGTCTAAAATATTGCACCAACCATTTGTTGTTTTTCCTTGCACCATACAGACTTGTCATGGTTGTGGCTTTTCATGTGACCATAGGGGCATCGCACATTTTTGTTTGAATGGATTTAAAAAGAAAACTAAAAAAGTTTTCACATGAACTAGGGAAAGTTCTAATAGATAATTCTAGCCTAGGTTGTTTGTTTTAATTTTTAGGTGAATATTAATAGATTCTCTGTACTGTTTCTCCAACCCTAACAACTCACAAACGAGCATATGGATTTGTCAGGTTATTTAAGAAAAACCATCACAGTATGTATGGAAATGGGAATATGCTTTTGGTAGCACCTTAATAGACTCAGGAACAGATCAGTATGTGTCTTCTCACTTAGTCTTCAGGATGCTGCTTTTGGGATTACTAAAAAGCAGTGGAGAAGGTGACAAAATAAGCCATTTCCTATGAAGTGGGAAATTAAGTTCAGAACAGAAACATATTTGGTTTCTTGAAATAAATAATTCATACTTGGCTTAATTTTTATTTATTTAAGCCAAATATGAGATATTTATGAATAGATTTGCTCCCTGTAGCATTCTTTTCCACTTCTGATGTTTTGTATATGAAGAAGTTTACTGGCAGGTTAGGGGTGGCAAGTGATGTCTGGCTTTGATTACACCTTGTAGAGGTGGCAGCAAATGGGCCTGCATGCTTGGAACAAATCATAAAGCAGCAGTGCACAGTCAGTACATTTGTGTGAGGTGTTTCCTTTGAGGTAATATTTACTTGTACAGTGGATCATGCTCCTATTGTACGATGAAAGTGCAGCCAATAAAGCTGCTTTGAAGAGTTCCTTGTTTTCTAAAGGTAAGTATGTTGTTGTACATGGGGGAAGGAGAAAAAAAAATAAAATTTAGGAAACACATATGTGCAACAGTTCAAGGCTCTTGATTATCAATCTTCCCAATGAGTTCTGATTGCATTGATATTTTTTTTTTAATCTACTCCAAGTACATCATAATTTATCTTTTATTACATATCAGGGTATGTGGTGATGTTGCTGCTGTAATTCTCTGGCAATCCAATGAACAATTATGACAAGAATTACTAATTTTTTTCCTTTTTTTTTTTTTTGCTTAAATGCAGAGGCATATAAAATTGAAGGTAATAAAATTAAACTTGGCAGACTGTTGCTAGTTTGAACTGTTTCAAAGAAAATGACTGAGGAGAAGATAAAAAACCAGCAAAATTAGAAGTATTTTTTTTTCAAGTTCTCTTTAAAAGACTTTGGCTTGGCATTAACTATTCCATGTGACAATCAGTTTGATTTGAATGTCACTGAAGACTGTCTCCAGCTTCTGTTCCCCAAGGGTCTAGATGAATCTTTTTGGAGGTGTACTGAATTAAAGATTAACAGCAATAGAGAAGGGTTAACTCTAAGGCATTGCAGGCTTGACTTATTACATTTCTGAGATTAATTTGTAACAAAGATTTTTATGAAGTATTGAATTTCATGAACTACTTAAGTCTGTTCCCATGTAAACTTAAGCCTTTATTCTTTCAACCTATGTTTAAAAGTTTGAATATATATAAGTGAAGAAACACTAAACCCAGACTTTGGTTCATTATCACAAAATGCAATTCACCTCAGTAATTCTCCTATTATTTTCTTTGAATGAGATATTATAGTATATCAAGTTTTTGTGTGTGTATATGGTCTGTAGTGGTATCCAAAAGTGCAGAATTTTACTAGTTGACCTTAGGAGGATTTCAGAATCCTGAGTGACTTTCAGTATGTTTTTTGCTTTAGGAAGGTATTAGAAACTCTTATGTAGTATAGAACTGAGTGGAAGTAACTTAGGGTTATGTTAGAGTCTTTGCAGTCTGAAAGCTCAATGTCTAGCCTATGCTAGCTCTCTGCCTTTCCACTATGATTAATGGAAAGAAGTAGATACCCCCAGAGAGCTGGAGCAGGTGAGTCTGCCAAAATTATTTACAGAGAAAGGTAGACAAGAAAAATATGTTTTCTTTGTGTCTTTCATATATTCTTTCAGTAAACATTAGGTGTGAAAATATGAGATAAGGTAATAAGCTAAATTCACTCCTTTATAATTAGTAAAAATGAAGGTTTAAAAGGGGGAAAAATAGATCTTAACAAAATATTAGATTCTGTTTCAAATTTTTGCTGACTGAAGGGCTTGCATTTAAGGTTGTACTTAAGGAGGAAAAAGTGTTGGTTTGTGTAGTAATAAAGTTTATGCTATTCTTGTTCAGACTGCCAATCCACACATAAAACCACATACTTTTTCCCCCATAGTCCCAACCAATTTTTTTCCCATGTGGCCAATTCTGAATATGTATATAGAAGAGATATAAAGGAACCTGTAAATCATTTGTTATTAGTTCACAGCAATGTCTATCTGATATTATTTGATTGTCTATATAAGTAGCTCTAAGACTTTTGTGAGTCTTACATTTTTGCTTCAATTATATGTGTTATATAATAAAGCAGCTCTTTCTGTTCAAAGAGGGGAGACAGCCTTTAGATTTTGCCTTTTGTTTTGAGGAAGAAAGTATTTCTTCTTCAGATAAATGGTTCTGTTTATTTTCGTAGATTACATTTTTTTCACCTCCTGTTCTCTTCAGCTTGGGAGCTGAGAGCTTGCTGGGAAATGTGAGATACTATCTTTCACCAAAATACCCTAGAAGAGGAGTGAAAATCTGCAACAGGTTGATGAGTTCGCTTCTTAACCCAGGAAGTCCAAGCACGTAAAAATCACCCCTCAATCTTCCTTGTTCTTAGACTTGTCATAATTTGTCCATATGCCTAAATTGATTGTACAGCTGAGAAAGGTACCTTTGTGGACAAGTGACTCCAGGATTACTCAGCAGTGTAAAGCAATATCTGTCCTCCTTCAGATTCCTGTACAATCTGTCTCTGCCTACGCACCAGCTCTCACTTCTAGCTTCTTTCCCTGTTCCAGTATCTACTGCCTCCTATTCTCAGTTCATGTCCTTTTGTTAGAACCAGTATTGCTTTCTCCTTAAGTTTTTGAGGTGGCCTTTCCAGGAGCAAATTCTTCTTTGCTCTTCATCCAAATCTATTCCTCTTCATTTCTTGTGGAACCTTCCTATGAAATACACAACTTGCTTCTCCCTAAAGGGTAGTGGTTGACAATGTAAGATCTCTAACCTCCAGCTTGGCTGATAACAGTCCAAAACAGCAAGGACAAGGAAATGCCCAATCACTGCAGCCTTTACCCTCTTCTTGAAGTCTTCAGGAAAATTCAGGCTAGGACCAACACCTTTAGTGGGAATAAATTTAGCCCAACAGTTTTTGGTAGATTTCTAAGCAATTTCAACACTTTTAAGAGATGTGCTAGACAGCTTTAATAGATGACTTGATGATATGACCAGCCTTTTGTATGCTTACTTATTAATTCCCTTACTTGTTTTAGCTTGTGTGTTTTAGCTTGGCAAGTGAATCTTGTCAGCATAATTACATCATGCTGTATAAGTCAGAAGCTTTGTTCACACATTAAAATTTATCCAAAACACAACTGAGCCTTGGTTAATGGAAAGGAGAAAATATAGTCTGAAACAAATAATTCTTGCAGCAAGAACAACCAAGAACTATTTTTAGAAGATGTTGAGCATGAACATTTCTAGAGAGCCAAGGACTGCTCAACATGACAGTGCTTGTCATAAAATCGGTAGGAGGGATACCTGCTTAAATTTGGAAATGAGAAAGACTATCTGTATTAAACTGAAAATGTTATTTTAAGGGTGTAGCTCTTGCCTTTATGATTTTTTCAGTATTAGATGTGTTATTTTCACAAACTGTTCTAGTTCAGCTTCTTTCTCCCTCTCTCCCCTCCCATCTTTTTTTGGAGGAGTGGAAAGGAGTCACATATCTTTAATACATCTTTAATGTGATAGTCTGAAAATAATTCTAAGTGTAATACTCACAGTAACTGTGATGAATAAAGAAGCTGTTGTCTTAAACCTTGTTAATTTTGCACTGCACCATCACAAATATGATATCACTCAGAAAAATTTGAGAGTGCAATCTTTTTAAAAAGACCTCGATTACAGCTCCACCAGCCAAGTGTTTGACAATCTGCATGGTGTAATAGTATTTCTGCTTGTGCACTAACTGAGATAGGGATGGGTGAGGGAGAAATAATCAGTTTGGACCTTAAGACTGTCTCTTATGGAACTTAGCAGGGCTAGGGATTGTGTTTCAGCCCTGCCCTGTGTGTTCAGTGAATTTCTGGGTGTAATTTTCACCTGAGGCAATTACTTTTTTTTTTTTCTGACAATACCTTGTGATGGATATCATGGGCTAGCAACCATTTGCAATAAGGAAGAAACCTCCTTTGTTTTGAGGGAGTACAGATTAGCCATATGGATGCAAACTTTTGTGCCACACTTCCCAAAAGCAAGTGAATGGAGAGTAGCCTCTTTTATTTCCCATAGAAATGAGATTCTATGGCCCAGTAAGACAAGGACTTGGTGATAGGACTGAAGTCTTAAAGGATGCAATTATGAAAAGAATTGGAGTTGCTTTCAGTAATTGAAGTAGTAGAAGAAACTGAAGAATCTTGGAGGAGATGGCTGTTAACTTGAGTCTGTAGCAGTATGCAAATGTTGAAGGTAACAATTGTGGTTAAAGTTTGAGTTCTCCAAGAATGATGTCTGTATTTTTGAAAAGAAATCTGAAATTTTAATTTTATTTTATAAATAAAAGCTAAACTATCTGCAAATGGAGCACTGTCTGTGGGTTTGGAGCCCAGAAACCTGAGCACCTTCAGGAAATTTTGCCTGAAGTTGCTGAAACAACATGAAAAGCAGCTGTATGTATAAAATCACCTTCACTTAGCACTGATATTCAAGTACTGATCATTGTTCAGAAGTAACAGAAAATAACTTATTCCTTAGCCTTGTAGTTTCCCCCACAAAGTAGACTAATTATCTGCACTTGAATTTAGTCAGAACATCAGGATCTACCTTTTAATCTTACTTAAATCCTAAATTAAATTATGAAGGTATTTGTTAGATTAAAATACCAAGCATCCTTTCCCTAAACACTCTCCTTTTACTGAAACTGTGCTCACAAATCCTATGATAGGGTTTGTATTGAACACTGATTTTTGAAAAGCTAATATTATTTTCCTGTAGAAACAGTGTTTTCCTAAAAGCCTACGGAAAATCCAGGTTTGCATAATTTGTAAAATGTATGAAAGTCCTTGCCTTACATGCTACATGTCTCAAAATACAAAGCAAATGCAATTTTTTGCTTCCAAAATAATGTATCTTCTGCTTGAAATTGCACAGGTTTTCCTGTATTTTGGGTCTTTTACAAGCTATTTTTTCTAGTCTCTTTCCCTCAAGCAAAATATACTGCTATGATCCTAGGAATACCACACCTAGCTTTTTTGAAAGATGAATTTCTTCTGGGAGAAATGCCTGTCTGCATGCTAAAAATATGTTTTTTTTCTCTTACTGTGTTCCCAACTCCCTCTTTGACAATAAAATCCTATTTTATGTCCTTTTATTCTGTTTTTTATCTAACTGTACTTGACCTACTATGGGCCAGAAAGTTTTTGTGCTATTGTCTCTTTCCTTTAAATTCTTGGCCCTAACTTTGTCTCTCATTGTTCATCTGCTTGCTTCATACCTGCAAATTTTTCAGTTTTGTTTTGCTCCCTGTGCCAGAGTGGCTGTCTTAGTGCCGTTTGCCAAGTAACACATTTTAAATGACCTGCTCCCTTTTGTGACCTGGTGTAATTGCACTTAGCTCTCCCGTAGTTGTCTCCTGTTGTGTCATGTGTCAGAAACAAGCTCACTGGCTCCTTAGGATGCTGCTGGAATGAGGTTTCAAATAAGCCTTCTCAGGTGGGATTCCACAGGGTCTGGAGACCAAAACCCCTTTCCTTACTGTACCTCAGGAAGCTGTGGTTTCTCAGGAAATTGTCATGAAATGGGATTTTGAAAGCTGTGGAATTACTAAGCCTGTCCTCACCTATGGGGTCTTGCTGATCAAATTGGGAAGTTGTGGCTGTCCTGAGAAACACTTGTGGATTTTTCTGCACTTTGGGAAGGTGTGTCTTGCTTGGAGCCCTGTGCTGATACTCTGAGTGCTCCTGAGCGCCTGCCTGCCTTGGTAGCCCGAGAAGTCAGTGTAACAATACAGAAGGTATTAAAAAAATAAAAAGTTCAGGATTGAGAGAAAGAAACCTGGACAGAGGAAGAAAAGGGGATGGTTGCTGTCTCTGCACCAGTCGCTCAATCTCAACACTGTAGCTGAAGGGTGAAATTCAGGCCCCAGTGAGCAAGTTGGACTTTGAGTTCCCTACACAAGAAATGAATTTTTCAGATCAATTAGCACTCACTTTGTGAAATCAGTGTGTTCTTAACGAGGGAAACAACACAGGAAAGGAAGAAGGTAGTTTCTCAGCAACCCAGAACTGACTTATGCTGCCAGCAGCATAGCTAGGAGTTAGAGCCCTCCAATGGTCTGTAATGGAGATATTTCTCTCATAACCATACTTTCAATCTCTTCCCCATCTCTTTGACAAATAAATTGGGAACATTCTACAGTTTATATGCTTGTCCTGGATATAACTTAATTTGCAGAAAGTGACATTCTTTGTTTAGAACAAGAGACAGCCAAACAAGACCCTGGACCCAAACCTTTGTATTACATCCCACTGCTATAGGTAGTAAGAACTATGTAAATTGGTACCTAGAGGTGGATGCAGTAATATTTGCTCACAAAATGAATGGTGAAGATTCTTGTTTTTTTTCCTCAAACCCTCTAGTTTAATTTTCAGAGGCAGTTAAAACTGTTAGTAATTACAAATAACAAAGCATTTGGTGCTTGAGCTACATTAATCTGCATGAGTAATACAAATATGTTTCTTTTAATTAAACACATTTTTAAAAAGTTAAAGATCTGAAAAAAAATTAATCATACATTGTGTCCCACTTTTGATGCCCTAGAAAACTCCCTTTTCCATTACCCTTTTTGCTCCTTCACATGTTTAATTGTGATGTTCTAGATACTGTTCCAAGAAAATCTTCAGAAATATTTTGTCAGTGTTCAGTGAAGCCAGTTGAACTTTACAATTTGGACAGGTTTCTTTGTTGGTGGGGGTGCTTTATTTATTTGGCTCAGACATCAGTGTTGCATTTGTTTAAGTGATTATTTATTTTTAAAGGAAGAGATACCACCCTTTAAATGACCTATTGGAACTTTTGAAGGTCAAACCTGATTTCTTGCCTCTTAATCATGGTGCTTTTTTTCCCCTAGACTGAATTCTGCTAGGCCGCTTTAAACAGGTTTTAGAGCTACTTGGCTTTTACTGTGAGAATAATAATGTCTTTGTTGGCAAGAGAGCTGGGCAAAGAAGGATCTTGGAATACTGTAGAAAAGTTAGTGCATTGAAATAGCAAAACTCCCCACCTCCTTGTGCCGGTGGATGAAACTATGAATATTTGTGATCAGTAAAAACAGCAAAAATGTGACAGCATTTTCACTTTTAGGAAGGAGGACAGATGTGGTTTGAGAAGGAAGGAAAGGCCTGTGAGGTGGAGATGCCTCTGTTATAGCCTGTAGCAAAGGCTGAGTAGAGCATCTCATTTCTCTGGTGCTGTAGGACTTACTCTTAGAGGATTTTTGTCCCAGAATGAAAACTGCAGTGTAAGTTTGGCTACCTAGACATGCAGTTATTGCTTCAAAGCACTCTCCCCTCTGCATCCACAGACTACCCTACTAACTGTAGAGTAGCAATTCCTTGCTTTTCTGCAGACTGCAGGAGTCAGGAATCAGCACTGTGTAGGAGGAGGAGGAAGTGTCACTTCTGTCCTCTTCATTTCCCTCTGAATTGCTGGCATGGAGAGGTTATCCTGGGTAGCATTGCCCAAGTGCTGGGTAGTGAAATGGAGAGAGGCCAGAGTGAAGAGGATGGAACTGGATGCAGCACTTGTACCCTGTGATGATGCCATTATTACCTGGTGATATTTAGAACTGAAACATTTTCACATTAATGTTAATCTTCATCCATTTGAGTTCATTACTTTATTCTCTTTCTACTTTAATTAACAAATACTGACCTTCCATTGTCACAGATGCCTGCATACAAATTATTGGGCTATTGTGTTTAGCCTTGTGGATGAGGCTGGGGAGGACAATCAATAGCTGTGTTGTGACTGGCAAAGCAATCTTGCAATATTTAGAACATCAGGAACAATATAGTGGAACATGCTTCTCCAAACCAAAATGATATTAAGTTGGCTAAAAACATGGCTAGGTTGGCATGTGTACTTACATTTCTATATCTGCTGTTTGCTTCCTGGATGTGAGTTTCATGTCTCATGTAACTTGCTCTGAAAGTGATTGTGGAAAGTGATTGCTGCTTTGCAAGGTATTGTCAGTCCAAATTGTAGGGTAGGTTCCTTACTTCAAGGTTCTTCCTCTTATGTGTTTGCAAATTTTGACGTTTTAGGAGAATGAAAAATATTCCTGATGATGAGAACAGAAATACTAATATGGCCATAGAAATAATCTCCAAACAACTCAGAAAGGAAACATAAAATCAACTGGGAAGAACTGTAGCTGAGCCTGTGGACCTAATCATTGGCCCCCCTGCATGTCTGCTGTACACCAGGAAGTGCCTTGATTGCTGCTTTTTTGCTTGGTGAGCTGTTGGTCTGAGGCGAACCGAGCTGAAGCCAGATTTCACTTCTGTTTATTCTTCCGCTATCAAATGTGACACCACTTTCTGTGATGAATTTGTCCTAGACATAAGTGCATTATAATGACATAAAATGTCATCCATTACAATATTGTGTATCCAGACTGGTGAATGTAGAACAAATAGTATCATGAGGTCAAATGCACAGGGTGGAACCTTTGCATTGCCATCCTCAGGTGACAAGATGCTGTATAAGAGAGGGAGTGTGAAAGAACTATGAACAGTGCTTTGAGTTTGTGACTGTAAATTTCAGTTCCCTCTGACACATAAAAGCCATTTACTTAGGTTTTTAGCCACCCTATTGTGGCTTTTTCTGCCTGTAGAGAACTCCCTGTAATCCCTTGCAGCTTAGACTAATAAATTAGCTTTTTATATTTTGCAACTAGTTTTGTTCCTTACTAGCTAAATTTATTCCTAGCTAAATTTATTCCTAGATACAAAGCTATAATGTCCTCATCTGGAAGTAGCTGAGAACTTATTCCCTTATTATTTTAGTCAGGAAATAGATGTTATCAATTAAATTTAAAGACTGGTTGTCCTTTTCCAGTAACAGTAGACTTTTTCTGCTCTGTACCTATATTGCTCTTTGTTTGCTTTTTTGTCCCATCTCCAAGTATTTTGGTTTTCTATGACTCCCTGAGTGTCTTTTCTTTGTTGAGGTGAATAGCCAGGTGCATTCTTCTTTTCTATGGTGTTCAATTTTTTCAGTATTCTTGGATTAAGTTTTAGTTTTTATTTTATTACTTTTATCCTGAAAATCTAACCAATTTGCAGAGAAAGTGGGATCAATGCTTGCTTTCTGAATTGTCTTCCTTGCTTCATCTCATTCATCTTAGTCTATTCTCTTACTTTACCACTGGAAGCTGCATGAGTTTCATTTGGCATACTGTCATTGAGATAGTGAAATCTGGTTTCACTCTGCTTCCTTATTAAATAAGTAGTACTGTCCTTCCCCACTGTGGATCATTTTCCAGTCTGGATGTATTCACGCTACCTTCCTGCCTTCAATATTATGACCTCTTTATTAATTTTCCCCTATCTCTCTCTCTTCTGTTATCCACAGGCTAAATATCTATCCATGACTAAATATCTTTCTTTCCTCCCATACAAGACAAGCCTTTATACTGTAAAAATCTCATTCTGGATACCTGATAGCCTTGCATGAAATTTTAGTTCCCAATCTAGCACAGCAAAACTCTGCTTTCTTTAGTACCAGATTATTTTCCTGCTCCTGTCTGTCTCTGTTCTCCTGCAAAAAATAAAGTTTAAACCATTGCTGTACTGGGGGGAAAGTAATTCTTTCAAGCTAAGCATTTTATCTGTCACATACCTTATCAGGCTTCAGTGTCTGCTTCCTGTACTTGAAGTAAAACCTAGTGACAAAGCCAAATGCATATATCCTTGTGTTAAGCAGTTCTTTAACTGGAGAGTGATACTGTGCACAGTACCAAAATTCAGACATTTTGGAAAGAGAGTACACAAAATAAGATTTCTTTTCCTACATGTCTTGCTCTTTTAATTTCATTCTTGTTTTTCCTCACTGCCTGGGTATTTCAGGCTATGAGGTCAAGGCTGCTTTCTTTTCCTTGCATGCAGACTGGCTTGATATTATAGTATAGTATAGTTAATAAAGATGCATTTTTTACTCACTGAATCTCAAATATTGAAAGCTGAGGCAAGTATTATGATACTAGGTTTTTTCTTGATTGTCTAAACTATTCCAACTGACTACTTTGAACTACTGAATCTATAGCTAATTTAGGTATACTGTTTTTCAAAAATAAATAGCTTGTTACGATTTTAGATAATACAGCCAAGGGTTTTGCACTTTTCTAAAAATAAATATAATTTGTTTTCTCAGCCAACTGTTTTGAACTATACATCTATACTTTGGAATTTAAGGAAGTTTCCTTTAATACGGGAGAAATTGTATAGAAGTTGAATGTTTGCTAATAATCTTGTAGGCTGAAGTAAAACAATCTTGTGGTAAGGAGTGCATTCTGGGAAGGACTTGAGTTTATAGTGTGGTTTGAAAAAATCCCAGCAAACCCACATCCCTATTTTGTGGTTCTGTTACTTTTTTGTTTTATTTTTTTTGTTAAATGGGACTGTTTAGCCATCGTGGACACCTGCTTATTTTCTTTTTGTAATTTTTAGTCCTTTGAGTTTCTGGAGAATATGACTTAAAAAATAAAGCTCTCCTTTTAGCCTAGATGCTATATAGAGTTTAAAAGAATGAAAACTCCATTCATTTCCTGTGTGAGAATGACTATATTTATTGTGTGTACTTGGATATAAAGGGATGTAGATTGGTTCAGTTTGTGATGCACAATCAGCAAATTGATTCTGGCTGATTTAAGCCTTTAGAAAAACAAAGCAACCTTGGGGGAAAAAAACTGTTTTATTCTACTGTCTGTGGATATGAGGCAGGGAATTCATGAATGATAGAGGGAACTTCAAAATGAAAGGTGGGGGAAGGAAAGAAAAATGATGAACGAAGCCAGTTAAACTGCTGAGCTCTCTTTTTCTCCAGTGCATTCAGCTCAGTGAATTAATGAGATTAAGTCACATCAACTCTGATTGCTGGAGGGAATGAGCAAAGTGGGCAATTTCAGTAGTAGCTTGCATAGGCAAGTTTGGTACTTGCAGGCTACCTATGATGGCATGCTGCTAACATTTGAAGCTATTTCCTGACTTTATAGCTGCCACAATTTTTATTATTTTTGTGATACATGTAAACTTTTCTTGCAGTCTAAAAAGCATGTTGTAGAAAAATTGTTTCCTAGTAAGATAAAACAACTGTGAGAACTGGCAAAAACCTGCAGAACTCAGCCAGTATTCTGTATTTTTCTCATTTACCTATTTAACAGGGGTTTCTAGAAATTCTATCTCTTTGTATAGAGGATGAGATCAGATACAATGAGGGACAACTTTTACTTCTCAAAATTTCTCAGTTGCTCCCTCCTGTCTCCTTATGAACACTTTCAAGATATCTTCCCCTGAAACCATTTCAACAGCTTGCAAGTACCACGCCCTGCTAACTGTGACCAGTCTGAGGGCTTCTGGATTTTGTTTGTTTTCTCCTTGCTTTCTTCTGCTGCATTCTTATTTATCAGCTCAGTTCTTTGCCACACAAATTATTCCTCCAGCTAGTTCTCAGTGTTTCCTGTTAATTCTGTTAGGAGATCTTTTGACAATTAATCTGTTCTGGTCTGTAACCATGGCATTCTCACAAATGGTACTCTTTCCTCCCTCCCTTTATAGGGCTTCTGAGTCCTCCTGTCTCTGGTCCTTTCATGCCAAAGGATTCTAAATCAATGTCTTCCTAACTCATCCTTAATAAGTGGCTTATTCTATTTTGATCTGAGCAAGTACTGTCGTATGAATCAGGCATGCCTGAGAGATTTTCTAGAGGAATGAAGGGGAAGAGCCTGTTTCTTGGTTTGTTGGAGTTTTTTATTGGTTTAGTCACAAAAAATTACTATGGGTATTTTTTTAACCTGAGACTGCTGTCAGATTGAATTAAGCTAATAGCTTGGGCTAAAAGCATTGTTGCTAAAGTTACAAAACCACAATCACTGTGTTTTCTTTCCTTACTTTGTATGAAATTGCTCTGTAATTGGACACTCCTATGTGAAGTATGTGGCATCTGAAGATGCAGATATTAATCTATAAACTGCTCATCTTTACCTCTGGGGAGAGTGTTGTAAATACCAAGTGATAAGAGATGCTGAGAGCAACACACCCTTATTTTAATTATTTTATCTGAAGCAGAGACAAAATGTCCCATTTTGTGAACTCAGGTTTTGTTCTGTGCCAATCATAATTTTTTTACACAAAATTGAAAACATCCCCAAGAGCTATTTTGGAAGTTAGGAGACCAGGATTCAGAACTGTGCTTGAATTAAGGCTGTTAGTATGATGAGATCCAAACTTGACTGAAACCTCCATTTTTAAATTTCTTTTCCCCCTGCAGATTTGTTCTATCCCTCCGTGCTTGATTGATTTCTCCAGCTTGTAACTTATTGTAAGATCAGGGCTTATTAATCACAGGTCTTCCAGGCAGTTTTAAAGGAACGGGGTGTGATGTTTCATTTCTGTAACCACTCTCACTTTTTGATGAAATGATGGTGTATAGCCAGTTGTGATAACTCTTTTAGGAGGGGAAAAAAATCCTAGTAGTGTGTCAGGCGGCTGTCGTAGCCTCTCTCTCTTTGCCTGAGAAAGCCTGCCCTCTTCTGGGTGAAGTTACAGCTGGATCAATTGTCAGGACTGCGGTGGGACTGCTTGAGGTTGTTCTGCTTTGTCGGGAGAAGATGTTGACTTTCCATGGATAGCTTTGGTGGGCCACTATATTGAGACAAAATTCTGTGTAGCTGTGGACTTTCTGTTACAATAACAGTAAAGGACAAAATTTGTTGCATTAAGGTTTCAAATATATGCAAATTGTACTGTGTTCTCTGTGGGGGTGTGTGTATATCTATCTATCTATCTATCTATCTATCTATCTATCTATCTATCTATCTATTATCTATCTATCTAATACTTAAACGATATTATGGAAATATGGCCTTTCCTTATTTCTAATAATTTTGCATTCCTGTGAAATTATGTCTTTCCACAACTCTTTTTTTTTTTCCTATCAGATCAGAATTCCTTTTGTTAAATCCAGATTTCTTTTTAGTTACCTCCTTCTTTTATATTCTAAAAATATCTTCTTGTTGCTTTTTAACTCCTTCCCTAACTGACAGAAAGGAAATAGCTTTGATCGTCAGCATCATAAATTGACAAAGGTAATTAACATTTTAATAGGGTTGTAAGGTAGGTGACAAACCAAACAGAGCATAAAAAGATGAAGAAAGTGGTGAAGTTTCTAAGTCAGTCCTGGGTTCAGTTCTAGAAAATATATATACTGTGACCTGTAATCATCATGATGACATTTGAAGACCTACATTAAACAGATTGATTGCAATTCAGTCCTGAAGGAGCAGGTGTTCAGATCTCATCAAAAAGGCCAAAGGCTGGGCCTGGAATCACTGGGTACCTGCTCAGAGCCTGGCAGTGAAACGCTTGTGGATTGGTAGGGTCACAAATACATGGGTCTGATTAAAGTAGGCAGATTGTCTCTGTGCTTAACTGGCTAGTGAAAATAATCTGGGTCTTATTCTTTAAGGTAGCACAGTATTAACTCATGTCAGTGTTTAGAGTTCAGTTAGTGTGTTTACATTATTTTAGTAAATTTGAATGTGGTTGTTTAGAATGCTCTAAAGCTTTAACAACTTGGTCATAGAACAAGATCATGCTGTGCTAAGAGCTTGCACAGCATGTCTTTACTCCAAGGAACATTTTGTCTAGGCATAAGACAAGATAAATTGATGGATATAGGGGGCATACTGACACAATGCTCCAGCATTGGCCAGCAGGACAGGCAGCAAAATTTCTGATCATATCCAGATAGATTGTTGTACACATCCTGACACAATATTTTCACTTAAAAATGCCACGTGCATGTGATGTTACTGGAATACTTGAGTTGTACTGACAGTGAAAGCTAAATACAGAAAATGTAGTCACCACCTTGCTCAATCATGTGTACTTTATTGCCTTGTTAGATAAAGCTGCCCCTTGGCAGCCTTTCCCCATCATCTTTGTTTTATTAATGAGTAGTTTTGCCTTGCATTTTGAAAAGGCCTTTCCTCTTCTGGCAGACCATGCTTTCTGGGGAGGCTAATGCTGGTTGTATATGAGCTAAGTGATGACTTTCAGCATGGGAAAGATGTGTAAGTAATTTATGAATTAAAGCTTTTTATAGGCTATTGAACAAACACATCCAAGTACAATAGAATGAGACTATCAGATTACATATTTTTAAAATAAACTATTTTCTTTCTACTTGTATTTATGAAAGTAGTCCAACCCAGAGTCTCTTTCACCACAAAGTGATGGCAAAAAGCAAATGCTATTGGCTAGTTTCTGGTCTTCTGTTTAACCCCATTAGGGTTTAGAGTTTACTTTGTTTAGACAGTAGACATGCTGGTGAAAAAATTTTGTTGTGCTTCAGCGTAGCAGGTCTGTAGTTGTGAGATACATGACTGAGATGTTTAAGGTATTCCTCTGGCTCTGAGGACAAGATTAAAAGCTATGGAATACAGTTCCTTTTGATGATACTGGAGAAATACCTATTAACTTCCTTGGGCCCAAGTAATTGCTTTGCTTTAGAACTGCATTTATGTTATTAAAGTTTATATATTTTCAAAGAAAATATATAAACTTTGCCTATTAGTATTAGGATTTTGTATTTTACTTTACTTGGAAAAGAATCAGAATGGTTAAAACAAAGTTAAAGCAAAGGCAAAATTGGAGGTAGCATAGCCAAAATCTAACTCAGTTGGGTATGCTTCTGCCCTTAGTTTTAAGGACATTCTCAGAGAATAAAAGCTTGGAAAATGTTGCTGCCTAAATTAGTCAGCTGTTGGGGAGCTTTCCAAAGACACATCACTGCTACCAAAATCTATTCACAGAATACCTTATAGAAAGTAGGTAGTTTTGAAGTCAGCTGTTGAGTAACTTCATGTAGGTAGTCCAAGAATTGTAGTACAAAACCCTTTCATTTTATGTGGGGTTTTTCCCCCCTTACATTACCAACAAAATGAGGCAGAGTAAGAAAACAAATATTTGATCTCATTGGAAACTTGCTAATGTTTGATTTTTATGCTCTTTAACACAATTGCTATGTTTAGTGCCTGGCTGAACTAGTGGAAAGAATATGTGTCTTATCAATATTTTTAAAGATTTTCCTCCTATCCCTCTTTAAGGGTAAAATTATATTTGAATTATATTTTGTGCAGCTCCCATTTTTACTCTGAAAAACAAATTCAAACACCAGTCTCATAAATAAGATTTTGAGTTTATTTTGATGCCATACAACCACAAGGGCGTCACTTGTGTTCTCAGCAGATCTTGGGAGGCATTTCCCTTGTTTTCTAGTGCACCTGTCAGACTTACAAAGTCAAATCACTGAGCTCTGAACACTGCAGTGCTGCTGGTCTGGGATGCCTGTGTTAAAATAGACTGAGATCTTTATTGCTGGTTCCCATTTCTCAACAGTGGACTGGGCTGAATCAGAGAATCTGTTGGAAGATTAGTATTTTGATCCTTATATTATTAGCCTCACTGAGATGCTATTGTATGTGAAGTGAATTTTAGTGGGAAACAGGTCTTGGTTCTCTGTTTAATCTTTGGTTTAATAAATTCCTCTGCTAATTACTTTCAACATTGGTACTTCTTCACTTTATGCTTGGGCTGTTGAATTCTTTTCCTTGTTCTCTTCTACCGCAAAACTCCAGAGTTCTCTCTTTTCTAACACCATTTGTTCTCACATTTCCTTTTCCTTATGACATGATAAATTATTCTGCCCTATCAAAGTTGAGACACACAATGTCTGTCTGCTATAGAGCTCCATTGATGATTCTTATTGTGTCATTTCACTTTTTACAGCTTCTGTCTCTGAAAAACATTCCTATTTGTGATGGAGATACTTTTTCTTTACTCTGGTAAATTGCAGGACCAGTATCAAACTTATGTCTTCCTTTCCTCAGCTCTCCAAGAAGTCCAGATCGGTTCTGTCCTTTTCCCTTCATTTTGTTGTTGCCACTGTGACTCCCTATCATTGCCTGAGCTAATTTGCCACATCCTGTGTTAAAGTATCTCAAGGCACCTGCAAAGTTTGGAAGAGTAGTTAAAAGTAGTGGCAGTAGATGATAATAACAAACTTCTTGCAGGATAGAGTCGGTTTGAGGCTCTCTGAGATGTAAGGAAGGTAGAATGAGTAAGGGTGAAGGTGACCCAGTATGCATGGAAACCTCTGCCTGAACTGCATGATTTACCAGCACACACTCCACAAGGTGCAGTGCTCAGGAGAGGATTCTTTGGCAAGATCATTCTTGTAATAAGAGCTGTTCCACAAAAGACACTTTTAAATCGAAATATATCAAAGCGTAACCACTTAAGTACCTTGTGTTCTAGTGGATGTTGAGTTCTGGGCATTTCAACCCCCTTGCAAAAGGGGTATTGCAAAAGTATTCTTGTCTGCATGAGATGGGGAAGTAAGACTGACAGACCTGATTTTTTTTTTTTTATTTTTATTTATTTTTTTTTTTTTATCATAGCCAATGTGAGGCCTTCACAAATTAGGCAGTTGCCTAGGACATGGCAAAATAGTCCTGAGGGAGTCTTGAGGTGTCCTCAGGGTTTCTTTCCATTTAACTGAAACAGGTTCACTCTCTGCTCTCTCTGTTCCACTGCTCAGGGAAGTCTGCAGTGCCAACAGAGCACAGGCTCTTCTTAGTTTTCACTGAAAAAAATACATGAGGTGTCCAGCATAAGACAGAGGAAGAGGCAGATTCCCTGTTGCTGTCGGTAAAGAAATATGAGGGAGGCGACACAGTTTCCCCAACAACTCCCCTTTTCCTTCCCTATCCCATTAGCCCACATTCTCTTCCTGCCCAGCCCACCAGTGATGCCTAATCCCATTTACAGGAGCTGCTGCCAGATCTGCTGGCAGCTGCAGTTTCTTGGCCGCTGTTTTCAGTGAGGGAGCCTAGAGCACCGAGGAAGAGGAGGAGAAGGAAGGAGGAGGAGGAGGAGGAGGAGGAGGAAGGATGCTGCTGTGTGGCGGAGCG